>JAOWBF010093686.1:0-10065 GCA_028566175.1 Vinca major
GTTTTACTCAACAAGCAGGTATTGATTATGTTGATACATTTTCACCTGTAGCAAAAATGACAACCATAACAACACTTTTATCCTTAGCCACAGCTCAGAATTGGATTGTTCGTCAACTTGATTTGACAATGCTTTTTTTACATGGAGATTTACATGAGGACATATACATGTTGCCTCCACCAGGATATGTCAAACCAGGTAGTGGATTGGTTTGTAAATTGAAAAAAAATATTTGTATGGCCTCAAGCAGGCAAGCAGAGAATGGAACAACAAGTTGACTACCTCTCTGATTGTTTTAGGTTTTAGCCAAAGCTCGCATGATTACAGCTTGTTCATAAACAAACTAAGGATGGGTTGTTTATAGCACTACTAGTTTATGTAGATGACATAATTCTAGTTAGTAATGTTCTTTCATAAATCTCTAAGGTCAAGAAATACCTGCATGAACAGTTTAAAATCAAAGACCTAGGAGAACTGAGGTATTTCTTGGGAATATAAGTAATAAGAGGCAGTGAAGGATTGTTATTAAGTCAAAGGAAGTATGTGCTTTATCTTTTGGAGGAAGAAGGTTACCATGATTTATCTCCTGTGTCAACTCCTATGGATGTAGTTACCAAATTTCATCATCAGGATTCTGATTACTTGATGGATATTACACAGTATAGGAGGTTGATAGGAAAGCTTTTATATTTGACTGTGACTAGACCTGACAATTCTTTTGCCATACAGTAGCTCAGCCAGTTCTTGGACAACCCAACTGTATTACATTTGAAGGCTACTCATGGGGTTCTAAGGTATTTGAAAGGTTGTCCTGGAGATGGTATACATTTTCCCTTTCAAAACTCACTGGACTTAAAGGCTTATACTGATTCAGATTGGGCATCTTGTGTGGATACTAGGAAGTCTGTGACAGGCTTCTGTGTCTTTCTTGGCTAAGCCATGATCTCATGAAGGGCAAAGAAACATCACACAGTTTTAAGAAGCTCCGCAGAGGTAGAGTATAGAGCCATGGCAATGACAACATGTGAGGTACAATGGCTTGTCAATTTGCTTAGTGATTTAGGTGTGAAACAGGATAGAGCAGTGCCTCTTTATTGTGATAATGTTAGTACCGTTTATATTGCTGAAAATCCTGTTTTTCATTAAAGAACTAAACACATAGAAATAGATTGTCATGTGATGAGGGAAAGATTTTTGGCTGGTTTAATTAGGCCTATGCCTGTTGCTTCTGAAAATCAATTGGCAGACATTTTTACAAAGCCTTTACCTGTCCCCGAATTCATCTTTCTGCTTAAATGTCTTGGGTTAATCAGTTCATTTAGAGCTCCAGCTTGTGGAGGGATGTTGAAGTGTGAAGAGAAATAGATTGATCAAGCTGAGAGCTCAAATGTAAAGGAAGAAGGAAGTACTGCTTTGTGCTGTTGCAATTTGAGTAAACAGACCAAATGATCAACAGCTGAAAATGGACTCAAAGATGTTAGATACAAGGCCAAGATATTATAATAAAGATGGGGCCGGTTTAGTCCATTAGCCCATTAACAATTTTGTATATACTTAGTATAAATATTCTATTTACTTGATTTAGTATATTACCAACCTGACAAGTTGGTTAGTTTTCCTTTTTTTTTTACTTTACTCTTGTAAGTATAAATAGGATCATTTTAATCATTTTCAGTTAATGAGAAAATTCCAAATTCCCAAAATATCTTCATATCCTCTCTGAAAGTTAACATGGTATCAGAGGTCTCGTAGGCCTCAAGCTACGAGAATTTCGTTTCCGCATTTGATTTCTTGAACAATTCATTTGTTCTTAATCTGTTTGTAGTTAACAATCATCTCAGTCTTGGTTGATTATTGCCTGATTGACGAAATTGATTTTGAAGTTACTTCATCTTTACAGTTTCTTGATTCTAGGGGTTGTTCTTCCCCAATTTGTTTCAAATTGATTCGATTTGTTGTCTTCTCTACATTTCGCTTCTTCGATTTCTCTATTCCTTTGATTTCCTTCATCTTTCTATTTCTTCGAATGTTCTAGTTTCATGTTCCATTTTTAATCGTATTCATGGCAACTTCTGGAACTGGAAATGAAATTAACATTTCACATCATTTTTATACAGTCAATACATTTGAGGTCAACACAAGAGCAGGACTCTCATTTGGATGAATGTGATTAAATGTGATTAAGCAGTACTATGATTCAGATTATGTGATTAGTTTCCTGAAAGGGTTAAATGACAGTTTTGGGGGTGTTAGGTCACATGCCTTGATGATTAAACCCATGCCTAACATAAATGAGGTGTTTAATGATGCATGTCAGCATGAAAATCAAGATGATTATGTTGTTAAACATAACGTACCTCATGTCATGTACAGTCAAGGAAAGTTTATAGGAGGAAAACATGATAATACACAGAAATTTCATCAAAATGTCAATACATCTTCTGTGAATGCTGCTTATAGTGGTTATGGTAGAGGTAATATGAACAAGAGAATGTTGTTGTGTTCATTTTGTGGTTTACAAGGTCACAGTGTGAAAAAATGTTATAAAAAACATGGTTACCCTCTAAACTTCAAATTTAAAGGAAAATTAGGAGATGTTGAGGATGGTATGAACAATGGAGATAGTGTATTAGGATCCAGACCTCCTACTTATTCTTCTTACAGACCTATGGGAAGAACGGGGAGTAATCCTAATTACAGGTCTATTGTCAATGTAGTTAATGGTGGAATTTCACCAGTGATGTCTAATCAAAGTACCATGGGTTACTATGATTCTGGTATGCATACTTTTGGGAGGAATTCTGCAGGACCTCATGTTAATAACAACACTGGTTATGTCAACAACACTCAAGCAGGATCTATTACTGGTCTCGGTTCTAAACATAATCAGCAGCTAGTTCAATTGATTCAAAGCATGTAGAAGGGAAATAATTCTTCAGGTATTGATGGTTCTGCGAAAAACCACCATTCTGCTAATCACACAACCTTATTGGATTTCAGCACTTCAGAGGTGGCTGCTGCAGCTACATGTATATCTCATTTATCTAATGCTAACAATTGGATCTTAAATTCTGGAGCATCAGACCATATCATTTGCACTCGTACTAATTTTACATCATCTTTTCCTGTGACTAACATGTGTGTTACCTTACCAAATAAATCCATTGTTCCAGTCTTTTACAAAGGCACTGTTCGACTGAGCAAATTTCTTATTCTTAAAGATGTTCTTCTTGTTTCTTGTTTTAAATTCAACTTAGTTTCCATATCCAAACTCACTGCTCAAAACAATTGCACTGTAACATGTGGTGCCATTTTTTATCATATCCAGGAGTTGATAACTCAGATGAGCCTTGGATAAGCTAAAATAGTACATGGACTCTACTTGCTTCAGCTGTCCTCTGAGCTTCCTATTAAGTTCAATTATGATCCTTTAGTTTCCAAAACCTCTTTTCCTTACATTTGCAACATTACTCTACCTATTACCAATACTGAAATAAATGATTTTCTATGACATTATAGATTAGGACATTTAAATCCTTCTAGTTTACAACTTGTTGGTAATCTAGATTCTGCTTGTAAAAGTTCTTCTTCATCTTGCAATAAAACTTTTTGTAGTGTATTCCCTTGGCTAAACAACACAAACTCAGTTTTGCCTTGAGAAAGTCCACTGCTATTGCTCATTTTGATCTCATACATGTAGATATTTGGGGCTACTATATACAATCAAAGATATTTTCTGACAATTGTTGATGACCATTCTAGATTCACATAGTTATTCCTTTTACAATACAAATATAAAGGTAGAGTCAAACTTCAACAATTATGTGCATATTTCCTAACACAATTCAAAGCCTCAATTAAGAAAATTAGAACTGACAATGGTCAGGAGGTCTACATGCCAACCTTTTATGCTAAAAAAAGAATTATTCATTAGACATCATGTGTCCAAACACATGAACAAAATGGTGTTGTAGAAAGAAAGCAAGTACATATTCTTAATATTGCTAGGGCTTTAAGATTCCAATCCAAAGTACCTATATCCTACTGGGGTTATTGTGTTTCCCATGATGTGAACCTCATTAATATCACACCTACTCCAGTACTGAAAAATTCTACACCATATTCTCAACTTTACAAAACTAATCCAACCTATGATAATCTGAAATTTTTTGGATGTTTGGCATATGCTTGTACCCTTGAGCATGGAAGACAAAAATTTGACCCAAGGGGTAACAATGTGTATATTTAGGGCATTCTAATACCACGAAAGGATATATACTCTTGGACAGTGAATCTATGACACTCTTTATATCTAGAAATGTTCTTTTTGTGGAACACATTTTTCCCTTCACTTACTCTTCTGATTCTCTTCTTACTTCTACTGCTCACATTCCTCCTTTAGATCTTGACACTACTCCTTCTATCCCATTGCCCATTGTTCCCAATACTGATTCTGATCAACATGATCATTCTAATCCTTCTTATTCTATTTCTACTTTGTCTAATGATACTTCTGTAACAACTCAACCACTTAGGAAATCAAGCAGAGTTTCTAAAACTCCATCTCATCTCACAGATTATATCTGTCCTACTATTTCTTCATCTCATAACATCGGTCATGTGCAATCATATAATATGTTGTCTCCAGAATCTCAATCTTTTACAGCAGCCTTGGATATAGAACATGTACCTAGAACATATGCAAATGCAGCTAAGTCTCAGGTTTGGAGGGAGGCTATGCAAGCTGAAATCAAAGCTTTGGAGGATAACCAAACCTGGACTTTGGTTCCTCTACCAGAAGGAAATGAGGCAATTGGAAACAAATGGGTGTTCAAGATCAAGTACAAATCTGATGGCACAATGGAAAGAAGAAAGGCCAGGTTTGTTGGAAAAGGTTTTACACAGCAAGCAGGTATGGATTATATTGACACCTTTTCTCCTGTGGCAAAAATGACCAGTGTTAGGACTTTATTGGCTTTAGCAGCAGCTAAAGGATGGATTGTACATCAGCTTGATGTTAACAATGCCTTCCTGCATGGGGACTTACATGAGGACATTTATATGCTGCCTCCTCCAGGGTATGTGCAGCCTGGAAGCAACTTGGTGTGCAAACTGAGAAAATCCCTATATGGCCTTAAACAAGCCAGTAGGGAATGGAACTCCAAGCTAACCAATTCACTTTTGAGCTTAGGATTCTCACAAAGTTGGCATGATTACAGTTTGTTTGTAAAACAATCTGATGAAGGTGTGTTCATTGCATTACTTGTGTATGTAGATGACATAATTTTGGTAAGCAACTCACTTGCTGAGATTTCTAAAGTAAAGAGTTTTTTGCATGAGCAATACAAGATTAAAGATTTAGGGGAACTAAAGTTTTTTCTGGGAATAGAAATGACTAGAGACAAGGAAGGCATAGTATTGACTCAAAGGAAATATGTCTTAGATCTTTTAGAAGAAGAAGGCTATCTTGATTCTAATGCTGTTTCTACTCCTATGGATATAGTCACAAAATTTCATCATCAAGACTCAGATTATCTGAATGATATCACACAATATAGAAGGTTGATAGGAAAACTTTTATATCTAACAGTAACAAGACCTGATATATCTTTTGCAATTCAACAGTTGAGTCAATTTCTTGACAAACCAACTGTGTTACATATGAAAGCTACTCACAGGGTACTCAGATATCTTAAAGGATCATCAGGGCAAGGTATTCATTTTCCCTCTCAGAACTCTCTTGATTTAAAGGCATACACTGACTCAGACTGGGCATCTTGTGTGAAGACTAGAAAATCTGTCACAAGTTTTTGTGTCTTCCTTGGGAAAGCTTTGATATCATGGAGAGCAAAGAAGCAACACACAGTATCTAGGAGTTCCGCAGAAGCAGAGTACAGAGCAATGGCTATGACAACATGTGAGGTACAATGGCTTGTCAATTTGCTTGCTGACTTGGGAGTTAAACAAAATAAAGCTGTGCCACTTTATTGTGATAACATTAGTGCCATACATATAACTGAAAATCCAGTTTTCCATGAAAGGACAAAACACATAGAAATAGATTGTCATGTTGTGAGGGAAAGATTTTTAGCTGGACTCATAAGACCTATGCCAGTTACCTCTGAAAATCAGTTAGCTGATCTATTTACTAAACCTTTGTATGCACCAAGGTTTAGTTCTGGTTAAGTGTTTAGGTTTGTTTAACATGTATAGAGCTCTAGCTTGTGGGGGGATGTTGAAGTATAAATAAGAATTGGATAATCAAGCTGAGAGCTCAATTGAGAAGAAGAATGATGAACCAGTCTTGCATGGAAGTTGCTGTGAACATATGATGCAGAAGAAAGGAAATGGACTTAAAGGAGTAAAACATAAAGGCTGAAGTCACAAAGACTTTGGGCTCAACTGAGGGCTTCTATTATTTTAGGCCCACTTGTATTTTCTATTTCTGTACAGATTAGGAGTTAGTTTAATTACTAATTTAGGCTGATTTCAATTGTATAAATAGAGCATTTTTGGCTCTTTTATCATCAATGAGAAAACACCAAAATCCCCAAATTTCTCTCTTCTGGAAGTTACTTTTCTTGTTCTTGATATTCTCAATATGGTATCAGAGCCTCGTAGGCCTTAAGCTATGAGATTACACTTCCGCAAATCTTGATTCCTTTGCTGAATCTTCTTCATTTTTCAATCATCTTCTTGGTTGATGTTTCTTAAAATCTTGATTCAAAACTGAATTCTAGTCAGAATTGAGTTCTTGATTTTAGGTTTTCTTTTCAATTCTTGATTTCTTGTTGATCTAAAGAAAAAACGATTATTGAACACTGTTTTCCATGGCTAATCCTGGAAATTCTGATGTTAATTCGGGAGGAATTCATCTTGGAACAACTTCTGTCACTGGAAATGAGATCAATATATCTCATCCGTTTTATGTTCATCCAAATGAGAGTCCTGCACTCATGCTGACTTCTAAAGTGCTCACAGGAGGACAAAACTATTTTGCTTGTAGAAGATCAATTAGAAGGTCATTAATTACCAAAAACAAACCGTGTTTCATTGAGCGTGTTGAAGAAATACATGTGCCTAAACTTGGTGAACGACTCTATCGAGCTTGGGAACAGACAGACCAGATGGTCTTGACCTGGATTACTAACACAGTAAGCCCTACCATAGAGCAAAGTGTGCAAATGATGAACACAACCATGGATGTATGGCAAGATTTGGAGGCAAGATTCCAGAGAGGTGATGCCTATAGATTGTCCAGCCTAATGGAAGAAATACACTGCTTGAAACAGGGAAGTTCTTCTGTCACAGAGTATTTTACTCAATTAAAAATACTTTGGGATGAATATCTGTTATTAAGGCCCATTCCTTCTTGCACTTGTGGTGGTTTAAATGTGATTAAACAATATTATGACTCAGATTATGTCATTCGGTTTCTTAAAGGCTTAAATGATAGTTTTGGAGGTGTGAGGTCACATGCTTTAATGCTTAAACCTATGCCAAATATTAATGAAGTTTTTAATGATGCATGTCAACATGAGAATCAAGATGCTTATGCTGTTAGTCATAGTATTCCTCAAGTGACGAATAGTCAAGGAGTTTATATGGAAAATAACTATGATCATGTAAAAAGATCCAGTAGTGTTAGAGATGCCTCTATTAATGCTTCTTATGGTAGTTATGGGAGAGGAAGTCTCAACAAAAGGATGTTGTTGTGTTCATATTGTGGTTTGCAAGGGCACAGTGTTGAAAAATGTTACAAGAATCATGGATATCCACCAAACTTCAAGTTCAAAGGGAAGATAGGAGAAAGTGAGAATAGTTCATCTAATAGATGTGGTGTATTAGGTGGAAGACCTTCTGGATATCAGCCTTACAAACCTGTGAGTAGACCAAATTACAATAACAATTATAGGCCTTCTGTGAATGTTGTCAACAGAAGTACTATGTATGGGAGTGCTCCTGCAGATTCTCACAACCACAATGCTATGACATCATTGATCTATGACCCTAACATTGGGAGTTACTATGATTCCAGTAGACATACTCATAATGGAAATCTTGCAGGAAATCAATTCAATAATGTATCATCTGGTTCCATTACTGGTCTCAGCACAGAACAAAATCAACAATTGATTCAACTTATTCAGAATATGCAAGTTGGTAATTCTTCTGTAGCTGGTGAAGGAGTCATGACCAAACAACCTTCTGCAAATCATACAACATTATTGGATTTCAGCAGATCTGAAGTTGCAGCTGCAGCTATAGGTACTTCTTTTTTATCTAATGCTGATAATTGGATTTTAGATTCTGGAGCATAAGATCATATTGTTTGCATTCATTCTCATTTCACATCTTGCAAACCTGTTAAAAACATGTATGTTACCTTGCCAAATAGAACTGTTGTGCCTGTTCTTTATAAAGGCACTGTTCAATTGAACAAATTCCTCACCCTGCAAGATGTATTGCTTGTCTCATGCTTCAAGTTCAACCTTATCTCTGTGTCAAAACTCACAACTCAGAACAATTGCACAGTAACTTGTGCTGCTACTTTATGTTATATCCAGGAGCTGATGACTCAGAAGAGCCTTGGATCAGCTAAAGTAGTTCATGGACTATACTTGTTTCAGTTAAATTCTAAGACACCTCATCATTCTGGGTGTGATCCACTTACTTCCAAGACTTATTTTCCATATATTTGTAATCTCACTTTGCCTGTTTCTAGTACTGAGATAAAAGATCTATTGTGGCATTATAGATTAGGCCACATAGGTCATTCTAGCTTAAATCTCATCAAAAGTCTTGATTCTTCTTGCAATAAATCTTCATCTTCATCTTGTAATAAATCATCATCATTCCCAGTTTGTAATAAAACCTTTTGCAGTATATGTCCATTAGCCAAGCAACATAAACTCAGTTTTCCTTTGAGAAATTTTACTGTTATTGCTCCATTTCATCTCATTCATGTTGATATATGAGGACCTTTTAAGGATCCAACCATCTATAATCAGAGATACTTCCTCACAATTGTTGATGATAATTCTAGATTCACTTGGCTATTTCTTTTGCAGACAAAGTCTGAAGCCAGAACAAAATTGCAAGATTTCTGTATCTTTGCTAAAACTCAATTTAATGCTTCTATCAGAATCATTAGAACTGACAATGGTCAGGAATTTTATATGCCTGTCTTTTATGCTGCAAAAAGCATTGTTCATCAGTCTACTTGTGTTCAAACACCTGAGCAAAATGGTGTTGTAGAAAGAAAACACCAACATATCTTGAATGTTGCTAGGGCTTTAAGGTTTCAGTCCAAAATTCCCATTGCATATTGGGGATACTGTGTATCTCATGCAGTTTATTTGATCAATATCACTCCAACGCCTATTCTTCAAAATTCAACCCCTTACACAAAACTTTATAAAGTCAATCCTAGTTATGATCATCTCAGAATTTTTGGCTGTTTGGCCTATGCTTGCACTCTTGAGCATGCTAGACACAAATTTGATCCAAGGGGTAAACAGTGTATATACCTTGGTCATTCCAGTACCACTAAAGGATATATACTCTTAGACAGTGAATCTATGACACCCTTTATATCTAGAAATGTTCTTTTTGTGGAACACATTTTTCCCTTCACTTGTTTCTCTGATTCTCCTCTTACTTCTACTAATCACATTCCTCATTTGGATCTTGACACTACTCCTTCTATCCCATTGCCTATTGTTCCTACCATTGTTTCCAATACTGATTCTGATCAACATGATCATTCTGATCCTTCTTATTCCATTCCTACTTTGTCTAATGATACTTCTGTAACAGCTCAACCACTTAGGAAATCAACCAGAGTTTCTAAAACTTCATCTCATCTCACAGATTATATCTGTCCTACTATTTCTTCATCTCATAACATCAGTCATGTGCAATCATATAATATGTTGTCTCTAGAATCTCAATCTTTTACAGTAGCTTTGGATATAGAACAGGTACCTAGAACATATGCAGAAGCAGCTAAGTCTCAGGTTTGGAGGGAGGCTATGCAAGCTAAAATCAAAGCTTTAGAGGTTA
>JAOWBF010094214.1:0-10051 GCA_028566175.1 Vinca major
TTTCTCCCATGTCAGATTCTGGTCTCTATTTAAATTTCTTCAACCAAAACAATTTATAAAAAAAAAATCCAAGTAGCCCATAAAATACCAAAGTAGCCCATCTATTTTCTACTGGAGGTTCGACCTATCAAAATTTAAGCTCATTTAAGTTGCTCATCTGATTATTTTCATCTTGCCCAAACAGGCAACTAATCCAAACCATCCCATTTGAAATGGCCCAATGATCCTAGCCCTTCATTTAAATGTTTTTTTTAAAAAAATTGGATTAGTTGGGTGAACCGTCAGATTGGTACCGCCAGTTTGGGTCCAATCCAAATCTGGGGTGGCCCGATTCCGATCCGATTTCAAGCTCTGGACTGGAATCGGATCGAAACTGTCCAGAACCTGCAGTCCCGAACCGACAGGTCAGTTTATTGTTTGGGCATCTCTAATTGAGCAAGAAAAGATAGCGTAGCAACTCTTTAAATTCTTTTTTCTGACAACCATCCTAGTCCCTATTTTATGATTTTGTTCCATTAAACAATACCCTAATCGGGAGAAGAAATTTGTTGATTCGAATGATGAGTTTTGCTCAAATCCATGGGTGTTTTTTACTATTATAAAACAAAGGCATCTCATAGAAGAAGAATTTTATTTATGTTGTTATGCTCATAACAGGAGCATGTGTTATAAAATTATTTGAAGGAAAAATGGTCCTAGACGTCCTCTAACTATTACCATTTAGCCTTGTAAATCCTTATATAAAATTATCAGCATTAAGAATCCCTTAACTTTTTACGGGCTGCTTATTGAATCCTCGCCACCACATCCACGGCAGAATCAGGCAAAAAAAAAACACATGTGAGCTGCACATGTGTTTTACCCAGGGCAAAATTGTCCTATTCTGCCCCGACCTGCATTAAGACCCATCCCAAGACACCATTTCATTTCCATTTCAAAACCTCCGTCATTTTTGTCTTCCTTATCCAATTCTCCTATATAGTTATTTTTCTAATCCAATTAAATTTCTAACTAATTCCAATCCATCATCTAAGTGAAACACAATTTAAGTCCCTTAATTACGATACGCGTGCGAAATATCCCTGAATAAAACGTGCACATAATGAAACACGTAACATGTTATAAAATTAAATGGACGCGTAAACACGAAATTACGCCTACACAGTTGCTCGCGAAAAAATTCATTTTTCCTCCTTCAAGTTGGTACAAACAATGAAGTGTAGTTGTAATTTAGATGTTTTGTTGATGACTTCATGGACTAATGAAAACCTAGGGAGATGATTTGTTCGATGCCAACAATACATGGTAAGTTTGTTGAATAATTTCAATCCATTACATTGTTTGTTCTTCAAATTACATTGAATATTGGCGCCTTTTTTTGGATATATGCAACATCGGGATTCTTGTGGATTGTTTAGTTGGGTGGATGCTCCAACTTGTGAGGTTTTGGGAAGGATGGCTACAGTTGAAGGTGAATTACGGATGCTTCAAAAAGAGACCAGGAGATTAGGAAAGTGATGAAAAAATTGAAAATTGTTATGTATTTTTGTTTGTTTATTGCAGCTTATTTAATCTTCTTCTAAGGTCAGCCTGTATTGCTTAGGTTTAGCTGTGGTGCTATTGATTGTAATGGTACAAGAGTACCTAGCATTTTCAATGTAATTTGATGTTGTTTAATGAAATGAAGAAGAATTTTTAATGAATTGAAGTGCCATTATTTTGTCTGATTTGAAGAAAGAAAATTGCCTAAAAGCAAGTACTATAATGTAATGGAAATAATAGACAGAATCCAATGTAAAATAGACCACATGAATCTAATTTTAGTCTTCAAAACAAATGGTCCAAAGACATAAAGTGCCAAAAAAGAGCCATAAAGTGACATAAAAAAGCCATAAAGTGCCAAGATGGAGCCATAAATCCTACACATACCAACCACAAAAACTTCAATAAATATTCCCAACCATTTCAACCATAAAAACAAAGAAACATAATTCAAAATCATCCACAACTATATCCTAACCAATCAAAGCTTCTTTACTTTTTCCTTCTTCCTTGAGAAGCATCTTGCTGGAATAGTTGTTCCTGAGTAACTTGGGAATACATTTCTTGAGCTGAAGGCATTCCAAATTCTGGGTTGCTTGTGCCATCAACCTGCAACCTCAAAACCTAAACAGTTTAGCCTTTCTGAAATACAAGAAAATATAACAATTATTAGGAATTACCTGTGTAACATGGGGTTCTGATTGTGGTGCTACTTCTTCATTATCAGCAGCAACCATGTCATCTTCATAAGCAGCATCAGCAATGTCATCTTCAAAGTCCATCCCCATTGTTAATGCATCACCAAGAGGACAAGTTCTTTTGTTGTGTCCTTTTTCTTTACATCTACCACACTTGTTAACATTACTCCCTTCACTTTGATTTTGAGGGCATTTTCTTGCATTGTGTCCTAGTTGTTGACAGGACTTGCATCTAAGTGCCAACATACCTTTCTTTGACAGCTTTTTCAACTTTGGTCCAGAAGCATTTTGAGGTGGTGCTGAAGCATCCTCACCAGGCTGTTTTCTCCGTCTATTCAGCTTAGGCCTTCCTGGAAGTTTAAGATCTGATGGTGATTGTAGACATCCCAGACATGTTTTAGGCAAATTGTTTGGGCCATTTACTGGCCTTACCACAGGTTCATATGCCCTTAAAAAGGCTTCATTTGAAAAACAGTTGTCAACATAGTCTTCAGGTTTGAGGGACTATTTTACCATTGCTGAAACAGCATGAAGACAAGGTATACCACTAATATCCCATTTCCTACATGTACAACTTCTTAAAGCTAAGTCAACAACAAATTGTTCACTACCTCCTACCTCTCTCACCTCAAATTGGCCACTTCCTGCGAATGATATATAACAATTGCCTGCATTCATTACCAAATTCTGCACAATTGTATTAATACTAGGACATATAACAATGTCTTGGCTTTGCATCCAAGATCTTCTGCTTTACATCCTCAGCATAATATACACCCTAACCCTCTCCAACAATCCTAGAATAGGCTTAGTCCTAGCATGAAGTATAGTGGAATTGAAAGACTCACAATGGTTGTTTAGTAGGATGTCACACTTTGTGTTTGTGCAGAATTGAGATCTGCTCCAATGTTTTGGATCAGCAGCATTAACCAACCATTTCCAAGCATCTGGCCTTATCCCCTTAAGGCCTGCCATTTCAGAATTGAACTGATTAACAGTTGATGCTCTGGCACACCTCCAAACCCACTGTTTCAGCAGCTCACCGGGAAATGATGCTTTGAAATTGTTATGCATGTGTCTCACACAATACCTGTGTTCTATCCCCGGTATTACCTTACTTACAGCATCTAGAAGACCTTTTTTTCTGTCTAAAATGATGCACCAGCTAGCATCAATACCAAGGTCATTTTTAAGACCACTAACAAACCATGCCCAAGACTTTTTTGTTTCCTTCTCCATAACTGCATAGACTACAGGATACATGCCATTATCTGCATCTACTCCAACAGGAGTCAGCAAAATGCCTGGATGAGGTATTTTTAGGTGGCAACCATCCATACCTAAAACTCTTTTACAACCTGCCAGAAAGCCCTTCCTCAATGCATCCAAACATACATAAATTCTGTGAAATACCTGCCTTCCTTGTCCATCCAATTGTGACTCAATGAAAATGTTTGATCCTGGATTAGTTTTCCTTATTTCCTCACAATAATCCCATAGAAGGTCGTATTGATCTCTGTATTTGCCAAACAAGATCTTCTTTGCTACTGCAATAGTCTTGTAAATCTTGTTTATACTAACATTCACCTTAACCTCCTGCTGAACCTTCTTCTGAAAATCCAACACTACCACACCATTGTCCTTAATGAGTTCCTCCAAGTATCTCCTGGCTAAGTACTTGTGAGTGGCATGTTTGTGGTCATAGTTCCACCCACAAATGTGTGGTGTGTGAACTGTCTTGACTATAAACCCACTTACACCACTCAAAACAGAAGCCAACACCTTCCACTTGCACTTATTTGCATTGCAAACAACCACCACCCTCACCTTGTCATTCTTCTTAAGCCCAATTGATTTACCCTGTGCAATGCCATGCATGTTAAGTGCCTTTTTGAACTGTTCCCTGTTTCTAAACACAAGCCCCTCGAAAAAGTCAGGATTTTTCATATCCCTCTCTTCATTAAATCTCACCAACTTAGCTCTTTTTGGCTTTGAAGGATCATCTTCACCAGAACTTTCATTTGACTTGTAGAATTCTTCATCACTATCCAATCCTGCACCTTGCTGTCCATCAGGAATAGTTTGATCCTTATCTTGAATGTCAAAATAAGGATCATCCTCAAACATCCATCTTTTCCTAGGTTTCCTTCTAAAATCATCATTTTTCCTTGATTTTCTGCCCCTTCCTGATTTGTTCCATCTTCTTCATAATCAACACCTTGCAGATTTTCATCCTCCTCATTAGCAGCATTCTCATTACTCTCATCACTATCATCTAAATCATCTGCATGGGAAGCATTATACCCACCATCATCTCCCTCCCCCACTTTACTCTTGCCCTTTCTTTTTTGTACTTCTTCATTCAATCTTTCCTCTAACCAAGAGACATCGTCATCTACAAAGTCACCTAGCCCACCATCATCATCATCATCACTGATATCAAACTCTGAATCATATAAATCCTCACCCTCAGAAGAAGACTTAACAACATCTTCAAATAATTTCACTTTTACCTTTTTCCCACTACCACTAACCTTGTTTTTCCTCCCTTTGTTCTGATTTTCAGGTGTCCACTCAATTGCCATAGGGACACCAGGATCAAGGCTGTTAAGATATGGATTTGGACTAGGAGGGCCCATAGCATGTCTTAAAAAAATTTCTACTTCATTCCTCCTAACACCCACTTCTGCTATTGCTTCTACATGTTCATCAACCATTATAAATCTCCAAGCTAAAACACCATCCATTGTAGGATCCTTCCAAAAATAACCAGGAATATCTTCATACCCCAATTCCCTGGCTATTTTATCTAATGTCACTACAGCCACCTCACCAGGGATGCACCAGTCCCAATGATCAATCTCACCACCAATATATTGGTTGTAAACCAATGTCTCCACTAATTTACCCCCGTGATGTATTTTCATAGTGAAAAAACCATCAATATTATGAGTAACTGCAAACAAACCAGTAATACATTACTCTAATATTACACAATACAGTCAGCATGCTTCAGAAAAACTTCAATACAGCTAGAGTCATTTTCATATTCTGGAAAATAACACTTACAGTATTTTGGGAGAGGACCCCCACGTTCACGCCGCTCCATTTCACTCATCGATGCACCAAAGATTTCTTGATTGGAATGACAAAAATTCAAAGAGTGTTTGGATATTTCTTTTGGACGATTGAGGAATAACAAAAATTGTATGTCGATTGGGTATTTTTAGGGATTAAATCCCCAATCCGACGGGTTGTAATGCGGGTCGGGTATGTTAGGACGGTTTTACCCCTGGGTAAAACACATGTGAGGCGCACGTGTGATTTTTTTGCCGTGTTCCACTGTGGATGTGGTGGCAAGGATTCAATAGGCAACCCGTAAAAAGTATAAGGATTCTTAATGCTTAAAATTTCAAAGAGGGATTAACGAGGGTAACTCGTAATAGTTGGGGGACGTCTGGGGCCATTTTCCCTTTTTTTATTGATGTCTTGGTATTAACTTGACTAATTTAGAAGATTTGCTCAGAGATATTACTAGTCAAAGTAACATGAAATTGTATTCTAAGTGATTCAAAATTTAGCAATGTATTCCTAAGAAACAAGTACTTGTCTTTGTCTAACAAACGTTCTTCATCAAACACCACTGAACAAAGCCTTGACAAGGCTTTTTGTCTTCCAGGCATACAAAACCCCGACAAGACTCTTCGTCTTCCGGGCATACAAATCTCCAGCGAGAGTCTTTGTTTCCCGGATAGAAGAAACAATACCCAAGTCGACATACCGCCAAAAAACAATTTCTTAACTCTTACTGAGGAAATCTAGGGAAAAAGAATAGCTCCATATGAAGAAAAAAATCTCAAGCGAATAAAGACCCGATCACTTCAATCTGGGCAAAAACTTTTCTCTAACTCTTTCTAAGGAAAGCTAGGAAAAAAGAAGAGATTCATAGGAAAATTTTGACATAGCTCATAAAGACCCGACCTTTTCGCTCCGAGCACAAACCATTTTCTATCTCTTCCTAATAAAAGCTATGGAAAAGGAATAGCTCAATGGGAAAAAATTCCCTAGCTCATGAAGGCCAAAAACAATTCCCAACTCTTCATAAGAAAAACTTGGGAAAAAGAATAGCTCCATGAGAAACAAATTTCCTAATTCATGAAGACAAAAAAATTCCCTAGCTCTTTCTAAGGAAAGCTAGGGAAAAAGAGAGTTTCATAGGAAAAAAATTCCGAGCTCATAAAGACCCAACCTCTTCGATATGGATAAAAAAAAATCTCACATCTTCCTAATGAAAGCTATGGAAAAAGAAGGAGTTCAAGGGAAAAACTTTTCTAGCTCATAGAGACTATACTTCTTTGGTCCGGGCAAAAACATGTTCCTAGCTTTTCCTAAGGAAAATTAGAGGAAAATAAGAGCTCCGTGGGTTTTTTTTATCTTCCTAACTCATGAAGACCAAAATTATTTCCTAACTCTTCCTAAGGAAAGCCAGTGAAGATGAAGAGTTTAATGGGGGGATTTCCTACCTCGTGAAGATAAAAAAATCCAGCTCTTCCCAAGGAAAGCTAGGGAAAAAGAATATATCAATGGGAAAACTTTTCCTGGCTCATAAATACATGACCTCTTTGGTCCTGACATACAAGCTTCTTAGCAATTTCAGGATAAGGCAATAGCAGACTAAACTCAGAAGATAGATATCCCGAGAAATCATAAAAGACCGACTTCCGGGGTCCGACAGACAATCATTAGCCCTTACAGGAAGATGGAAGGAAGAAATCTGCTAAAAAACACCAAAGATCTTAGACCAAAACCACAAAGATTGCAGGGTATAGGAGCTAAACTCAATCCAAGCAAAACTACACATGAAAATCATAAGCTATGCAAAAGAACGGACATTGCTAAAATAAAAGCAAGTGGTAAACAAAGAGCTCTTTGTCTCTAACCAAAAAACAAATTATTTAATAAGGATAAAATTACAAAATCCCTCTCCAGGACCCAAAAAGAACATCAAGTGCACAAAAGCCTAAGTAAAATGGCTAAACTATTTAATTACGGGGCCTAACGCCAATCTACTTGGTCCAACAACCTGAGTCAAAAATCTAAAGGAAAAGTTAAGACGTTCCCTCGGATTCTCGAGGCAAATAGGCTACCAAAGTAGTTGGACAAAAGAAATAAAATAGCCAAGCTTACATATGTCACCTCGAAAACAAGAAGCTCTAAGTGAAAATTGGAAAAACTTGGGTGTAATGACTCCCCATTTGACGACATGTTGGCCCAATCAATGCACAGTGATTAAGACACAACTACTCATTGTTTGGAAACTGAAGGGCTCGTCTAAATATACCAAGCTCGGGATGACTCCTCGCTAAGTATCTTGAAGGGTTTATGTTGAGAGTAAGCCCAAGACATAGTTTTGGATAAATGATCTATGCTTCAGAAAGAAGTACTTGCCTTAAGTCCACGAAATGGTCATCTTGGCATATGGGCTCAGACCAAGGTCATGTTCTGGGTCGACCTCTTCGCGAGACCCATAACATAAAAGCCTTCTCGAAGGGGCAGATAATGAGCATGAAAGTCAATCGGTCGTATCAAACTCAATCAATGGTCCACAAAAACGCGGTGGCAAAAATTTAATAAAATGTATGACTCTTGAATCCTTAAGGCAGGGCCCTCTATAAATAGAGACTTTCCCACTTCATTTTCCCAATGTCATTCTTAACTTTCAAATTAAATGCTAAGTTATTTATACTCTTTATATATAAATTAACTTTATCATCAGAGCGGGTTGAGATCCTTTCTCACCCTCTTTGATTTTGTTTGTCTTAGCAGGTGATTAGCTATCCAAACCCAACATTCGTCTAGAACTCCCCCATGCTCATACAGCTCGTCCAGAGCTCTTCCCCTCCTCACATAGCTAGGGCAAATTTATTGGCTCATTCACAAGCTCTTCCCTCTTTGTATAGTTCATTTGTATCCCTTGGTTCATTCTCAAACCCACTTCAGCTAGGTACAAGATAACGTTTAGCCACTCAAGTTAGTAACACATTAATATATGTCTCGTGGAGAATTGAGCGAGACGAGCCGTAATTAATTATGCTACCATTTCTTGTCAATTTAACCTTATTTTGCGAATATACTTTGTTGTGTATTTGAATTGGTTTAGTTTTTTATTTTTATATAATTTACAAAAATGTATTGTTTGTGATAAAATATGTGAAACATGGAATACAATTTTAAATGGAATTTTGCATTAAAAAGTAAAACGTTGTGGATATTAGTCAAAATGTGTAAAGATTGATACAACTCAAATTTTATTTCTTTTATGTGGCAAAAATCAACTTTTAAGATGTGTTTTCTGCCTTTAAGAATGCATCTAGAAAATGGATCAATGGATCGTCGCTTTCATATAAATTAAATTTTGTGAATATAAAAAAGATGTTCTTCGAAGAGCACGTTTTCCCAACGCATCCTCATTGATATTTTTTAAATTTTTTTTTTAATGAAAAAATTCACAGTTATTTTGTGATTTGGATCTTGGAGAGTTTTACAGTTGGCTGCTAGTGTGAGGCTAAGTTGGGTACTTGTAGTTACTTGGGGAGTAGTTTTATATTAATAGATAAGTAAGTTTAAAATTTATATCTAAACTAATTAATACAATACACATGATAAAAAGTCAATTCATTTTTACAATTAATTTACACTTTTGATCTATATATATTATATTCATTAATCTAAATATAAATTTAAAACTTATATGTACCAAGATAAAACTACTCGTTATGCAAAAGTACAGACACAGACATCGATTCATAAGTGAAGTCCATGATAAATAATTAAATATGCATTAGAATAGTAACCGAAACAGTTTAAGCAGGGACGGTTAAGAGGGTGTTCGAGGTGATTAACTGCACAGTGCCTCCAAATATTAGGGGCCCCAAATTTATATTAGTTATATGTGTGTGTTTGTATTTTGTTGAAGAATTAAAAATTGTAATTATTTGGGCTATTTTATGTTGACAACTACAAGTAAATATTGTTAGCCTTTCTTCTCTGGACAAACCAACCCACTCTATTTATACTTGATAGGATTAAAAAATATATATGATTAGGTAAAATTCTACAACATAAAACTAGTAGATACGTTATCTTTATTCATCTTTATATATATTTTAACAGGTTGTTCTCTTTAGCCTTCGAGTTCCTTCACAATTTTTTTATTATTTTTGTATAATTTTATATGTTCTAGTTTCCACTCTCTGATTTACAATTATATATATTTAGTTCGTGATATTATTGAGTCCTTACTAAGATTTTTCAATATCGACAGTTAGCCAATTACGATAATACAATTCTTTCAATCTTCCCTCTTCATAACAAATCAAGTCGATTGTTAAATCTCAAGTTCTTTCGTTTCAACTTATATATCTTACTTCTCTATAAGTTGGTTTTTATCTTTTGTAGTGAATGTTTTTTTAGTATGTCGTTTAGAATTAGAAAATATGACACTAGATACAATAAGCATAAGAAATAAAAGAGGGTCAATGAGTTAATTAAATCCCAAAGAGGGGCTCTTGATAAGTTTGTTACTAAGGAACCTCGGGTTTCGACAGTTTTGCTACAAAGAAAATTAGAAGGATCGCTATTTTCAAATGACAAAAAGTTTGTCAGTATTTATATTTTAAAATTATGTTTAAAATTTTATGTGTATATTTTGGAGGACAAAATTTTTGATACGATTGTAATGATTTTTTATTACATTTATATGAAAGTTACTTTTCTTTGGGTATATGGGGCTTTATTTTAAAATTTAGCAC
>JAOWBF010094322.1:0-10049 GCA_028566175.1 Vinca major
GTTGTAATTTAGGGTTGCCGACTAGGCCGACTAATCGCTAGTCCCCTGTCTGCCGACCGACTAGCGACTAGCGACTTCTACAACATTGGAAGATACCCCAGTGGGAAAAAGTTTCACTACTATTCTTCCAACACAAACACCACCTTGTTCTTCTCTCTGAAGTTGTGTGTTGTGTGATCAACAACCTGCACACAAAGACAGTTGAGGGATGGTTAAAAAATTCTTCCAATTTAGGAGAAAACATTTTCTTTTATTACATGATATGACTTCATGGAAAAACATTTTCTTACTTGATCTTCTAGGAATCTAAGCATAACCATTTAGACGAAAATGTGCCAGTAATGAATACGAAACGTCGTGTTTACATATTGGTATTTGACATCTAAGGAAAGGCACCAGAAACGTTTATAAACGAAAAAAGGCATCCTGGTGTTCATCATACATAAAAGTAAGGTTTTCAAACACAGCATTTTTGGGAAAACACTAAAATCTCATTATAAATTATCAGCATCAAGTACCAATATGCCTCATAGAGGAGAAGCAACACTATGATCCCGCTAACACTTTTGTCGCTCACATTCTGCTCCTATCGAATCGAAGTAACAGACTTGAACTTCCTTACATTCAATAGATAGATACTAGTTTTGCAGAAAGCGCATGCTAAAATCATACTAGTAATCAGGCCAAGTCATACCAAACTTCTGAAAATCTAGTAAATATTATGTCCAAATTTTGTAACTTTATCGTCCTAAAGAACTATAAAGACAAGAAATCACCGAAAGCAGTTAAAAAGTTAACACTCACATTAGTGTTGCTCAGTTCTAGGTTATAGAAGTACATTTCCGTGTCCGTAAACAAAGGTCCGGCATGCCATGTACCGCGATTCAGCTTCAGAAACTTAGGACCAGAAATTCTAAAAGCGCGAACCTCTTCAACAGAAGGAGGCACATAAAAATGGCCACACTTTGATTCGACAATGTTAGCTCCCATTGTGCCCTTGATCTCAATAGGGTCTACAATTGATGGTTTGGCAACCCCCAGATACCAGACATGGCCACCAATTGAACCGAGGCATTGAGTAACACTAGCATGATGTGTTATCGTTGAAAACTTGAGATTCCGGTCTTTAAGATGCATAATGTAAAACCTGGTAAACATAGATGGAAAAAAACTTTTGACTTTTTGAATAACAGAATCTATAAAGAACTTTTCAAACATAGGGTCCAACTCAAAAAAATAAGTGATTGAATTCCTAGAATATTAACACTTATAGGAACATTCAAAATCTCAGGAGTGGCGGCCACCATCAGCCGGCTTGGTTCTGTTTAATTATGCTGGTAAACGCATTGTTAGAGTTATTCAGTGATCATTCGGAGAAATATAATAAACCCAAAAAACCACACATTTCTTGATTCATTGATCATAAGAATGACACAAAATTTAAGGCCCCGGTTGGAGTAAGTGCTCAATCAAATTCAAAAGTTCAAAATTTCTGTTTTTTAGAGTTTTCTTCTGCTCTTAGCAGCCCATTAGAGTAAGATATATCCAGTTCATCTCCTACTCTCTCCATAGCAAACTTACTTTTTCATGTCCCAAATTAGTTGTCTTTTTGTAAATTCAAGACACCAATTATTCATTTTTCCCAACATTACTAACATTTTTTAATTCAACAATCACCAACATTTATTGTGTTCAAAGCTTCTAGATGGTTATTTAGTCATTTCAATCACAAAATCTAACATAACTAAAACTTTGATTTGGGACAACTAATATGGGACAGAGAGAGTACGAGTACTCCCTCCATTCCTTACTATAATAAAGTAAAGTCGTTTAGGATATGTAGCGAAAATTACAAAAGAAAAAAATAAGGTACTCAGTTAGTCAAAATATCAATATTACTATCTTATATATACCGTTGATTATATCTAAGAGAGTAATACTGATATTTTCATTAAAAAAAACACCTTATTGTTTACTTTATTAATTTTGCTACATGTCCGATGAAGGATGATAGTACCATTTATCTCCTCCCAACACCCAATGAACAAACAATAGTTTAAAAGAATAAGTACAAGAAAATATGATAACACACACACACATTAAAGAAAGGCACCAATTTTCCAAGATAGTTAAATCCATGTAGCTTTAAAACTCTGTAAATTCAAGAAATTAAATAGAAGAAAAAAAATAGAGAAAGATGTGAGGATTGGGAGTTATTAGGGTGGAAGGAGAAAGAGAAATTGGACCTAGGGATACCACGGGTGAGGTCAAGGGAAGCATCATTTGGGCCAAACTCTTCTTCACCAATGGATTCAATGACTTGCCCGAATTCTTTGAAGCTTTCTGGAGTGGCTTCAATTGGTTTCAGCTTTATCATCGCCGATGACGTAGAAGACGAAGGCGACACCGTATTCTCTGTAGTTTCTACCATTCTCAACTGTTAATAATCAATAGTTCAATTCACTACTGTGAGAATATTTGATGGCCACGTGCACACGTCTAGACTGCCACCTCCACCTTTTTTTTACGAAGTTTAATCCTTAGTCACGTTAAATACGAGACAGTTATCCACTTTTTGTGTTTCCTAAACCCAAAAAAAAAAAAAAAAAACTGTTGTAAATTTGATAGTTAGAAAGATAAAATAAAAGAAAGACAAGATATCGAAAGAAAGTTTCTAATATTTTGTTTATCACTAGGTCGTTACATTTTTTATTTTTTTGTTAAAATAAAATTTGGATGGGTTCGACTTCAATTATCACTATAGGTTAAGGAAGGTCTTATGGAGTATATGTCTCACCCACAAACACAATCCTCACGTCGCCAGCGAAAATTGAACCTTTGACCTTTATAAAGACGTGTCAAATCTTTATCAATGAGCTAACTTGTGTTGGTAGGTCATTACATTTGAAATAGTCTTGCAGTGCTTGAATCAAAATTTTAATCATTACATGTGAACAGGGATGAAGACACCGAGATTTCTAAAAATACTATTAGATGTAATAAATTTTATATGTAGTTCAAAATATTTGTTCAAATTCGTCTCCTCCTCCAACGTTAAATTCCTGACTTCGTCCCTGCATGTGAATGTGAATGCTAATGCTTGTGTTTAATTGAAAATAACACACGTTCTTTTAGTTATTTAAGATAAAAAACAATATTTTAAAAAATCAAATACTTATATGTTTTCCTTCATTGTAGAGAGAAAAGGATTCGAACTCGAAATAGTAGGCAAAGTACCGGTCACCAATTAGGCTTGCCCTTTATCCATCAAGGAATCAGTGTTGAGAAGTGATACTAAAACCTCATACTTCATGTGTTTACAAATTAAAATTCAAAGAAGGCTATAGATCGAAACAATTGGCATATTTTTCATATAAAAAAAATGTGGGTTATATTTTATTGGTAATCCTTTTCAAGACAGTTGTAATAAACTATTTAAAAAAAAGAAAGAAAAAAGAATCGCTCTAATAAACCTGCATGCTGGTCCAAACAGCACTGTCAATGGTCCTAGGCTATCAATTAAGGCGGTCATTGAAAGCCCCATGACAAAGAAATATTTCAAAAACAACTATAATATGTTGAGAAGATGTTCAGTGAATTCTGATCGATCTTCAATCACGTATAAAATCGTCATTTTGACTAAAACTTCTCTTCTTTATGAATTGATTCGGCGTAAACAAATATTAGTCTAATACAATGTTCTAAAGATCGAAACTAATTGGAAAATCTTGTAGCAAAACAAAAAAAAAAGGATAAAGAAGAAAATGTATATTCTTTTTCTAATTAGTTTAATATCATAAACTGTATTTGGAAGTTACCATGTTAAGTGGTCTTTTTAAATTTAAAAGGATAATGTTGTTAGTTAAGTGGTAAATTAAGTACTCTTTTACTAATATTGTGACAAATAGCGGTGACAAATAGCGCTTAATTTAGTTAATATTACCTTCAATTTACACGGCTTATCCAATAAATGTTTTTCGGTTCAAATTATATAGAGAATAATTTAATGTGAACTCTTAAGTTAATTTATCCCATTCAAATTTAAGGATTAGTCATATGACACTGAAACACTGATCAACCAAAAAATGATATACTTTGTTAAGTTGTAATCTCGAATGATCGCCTTTTAATTCCTTAATAAAATTGTACCCATCCGAGTTTCAAAAAAAAAAGAGAGTTGTAAATTAAGTACTTAAATCGATTAATCAAAAACTAAAAATTCTTAAAAACAAATAATGAAACATCTATCAAGGAGAAATCACTCTTAATTAATAAACGGAAACAAGATCAAATAAGTAAGAAATTATGGAAGCTAATAGTTGGATCTCATAATAAGATTTAAATTAATTGACTAACTCTATTATCTATTGAGTGTGAAATATTATTAATATACTAATTATAAAAGCTTTAAGGGAAATTAACTTATTTTATCTTTGAACTATTTCTATTTTGTTTCAATAATCACTTAACTTAAATTACAGCATAAAGCCTAAGTATTTGTAAGAATATGTTGTTTGCAAGAATAGTTATCTAGTCTTCTAAGACATATAACTTAGTGGATAAAAATATTACAAGTATGATTGTTGTAATTTTACCAGCACTCGCAATACAAATATTTATTTTTTTGTGAAAGGCAAGAATCTAACACTATAAATTGTTAGTGTATAATCATTTTAATGAATATGTTAAATTACATTCCTCCATTTATCTCATATATCTTACCCTAAAAACAGAGGCTTCATTTTTTTTTTTTAATAAATATTTTTTGGCCATCTAGTTTAAACCAAAGAAAAGGAAGCACGTGGAGTATACCTCAATAATTCATGATCACACCATCTCTATATATAAGCAGTGAGCCTGATAGGTTCTGGTCGTGCCTTTTTCTTTATATTATCTCCTAATTTGTTCAAACACAGCAAACAATGGGATGCTCCAAAACAATGGTGCATTTTTTGTTCATCATTTTCCTCGTTGTTGCAACGGAATCCAAAGGTAATACTACTCCGTCCCTCCGCAAACCAAAAAAACAAAAACAAAAAACTTCATTAAAAGATTTTTGGATTTAATATTAATTTTCTATTTTATTTTGTTATGAAATTAATGTCTAATTACTTAAAATAAATATATTTTTTCTCAATGCTTCCATAAATATTTAAGGAATGTAAATCCTAGGAACATATGATCCCCTTACATTTAATGATGTTCTTATAAAAATTACTTATGGTGGTCAAACTACCATTTTTAATTTTTATGAAAGTTAAATCTGGACTAGTATTATTTTTGTTATTAATGGTGTTTAGGCACTGTATTTGAGACAATCAGACTATAATGCTTATAGATTTTCGTTAAGAATCATGCTTATGTATCGGAATTATCAAATTACTTGATTTGACCTGTAAATAAACATAAAATGCAACGCATAAAGTAGTATTTATTATTTTTATTATTCATGTTACGATGGAAGTTTCAGGTTTAAGGGTGGTGGGGATAAATAACGACATTTGTAGCCAGAGCGGCGGCGACGATGCTTGCAATGAGTGGTGCAAAAGGCAGTATGCTCCTCGGGAAGCAGTTGGTTTTTGTATAAAAGGTGAATGCCTTTGCTTCGCAGCTCCACGTCTTATCAAGTCTGCTACCACTATTTAAATCAATGTTAGGGTCGATTTTCGTGAGAGATATATGAAATTCACACGAAAAATAGGTAGGAATAAAAATCAATTTCATCCGACCCGCTAGCTAGTTGTGTGTGTGCACTGTGTGTTTTGAAAGCAGAATAAAAATATTGGTTTGAATAAAAGGATTAATGGTGCAACTATTTTGTGATACATATGGTTGAATTCTTTTCCAATGCTATATTATCTGATTGAGTATAGGATCATAAGTCTCATAATAATTCAAATATTTAAAGAAATATTGTATGTTTCATTTTCTCTGTTAAGATTTGTTTGGTCTTACGTGGATAATTTCTTTTTTCAAAAAATATATTATCATATGGAGTGGTGGAGTTAGGATTTGAACTTAGAGGTAGAATTAAAATTTATTTATAGTGTATTACAGTATACTTCGGATATAATGATATATTTTTACAAAAAAATATTGAAGTTAAAATGATATTTATCTTGAAAAAAAATAAATAAACTAAGAAACTAAGGAAGAAAAATAAAAAAAATAAAAAAATGAAAAACCCCGACTAATATACAGAGGCTAGTGTTACGATTCAGATTTCAAAATAGCATTAGAAAGCACTAAATTTTTTGTCACAAATTACACTATTACAACACCAAAGATTTTGCCCAAATTACAATATTACAGAACAATGAGCATTCCACGAATAAAATACGTAATTGAATGAATGGAGGACATAGATTTTTTTAGAATTAAAGAATTATGGTTCCGTCGAAAAAATATATTAATTCTAAAAAAATAAATATTCATTTTGGAATAAACTAAAATAGAATATAGACATTTGATTTGAGATATAGGGAGGACTATTATGAAATTTCAAATGTTTGAGAAGATTAAACAAACAAATATATCCATACTAATAATATGTAATTTTCAAAAATTTGGGGCCCTCTCCTGCCTCCCTTATGCTCAACATTGATCATATGGTAATTGTATGGAAAATTCTGATATGTATCAGGTTTATGTTGACCTTGTGGTTCAAAAGTGCCCACGTGATCACAAAGTTGCCTCTCTCCTCATCATGTAGTGATGTGAGTAATTCTGTACCACAAAGTTAAATAAACCTGATCCATATCAGAATTATCCAATTGGATGAGGATGGGTCAAAAAATCCAATGCAGTTATTTATAAATAATATTTTTTTCCCTTTTCTTTTATATTGGGTATCCATAATTTTTCTTATGGGTGTTATACGTGGTGGTGGGGGAAAAGAGTAAGGGGAGCAGATGAAGACGGGGGAAAGATGATGAGTTTATGGATTTTTTTCATTAATTTAGATTGGATATTTATAGTTATTTTGTTTAACAATTAAGTACCCAAAATTTTCTTATGGAGAATAAGTTAAAATTCTGAAATACCCTTAATAGCTAAATAAGCGAATTTGGCCATAAAAAAATTGAAAATTATTGATGGGTAAAAAAGATACAAATAAATATGTTGGCCAAAAACTCTAAAACTTAAATTGTTAAGGGGTAAAAGAGTGGATTCTCTCTATGGAATACGCCAGCCTTCAAATTTAGTGCACGTATCGTGTCCATTTATGAGCAATTAAAGAAGAACTCGTTTTTGGGGAATATAAGCCGAACGAAGCCAGTCCGGCTCCTATGCGGAATGCCAAAAGTTTTTTCTCTTCAGATCTGAACCGTTAAAAAATCTCATTCGACGGCTGAAAATGTGTTTCGCACGTGCAGAACAAAATGACGTCCCGCATAGGAGCCGGGAACGTCCTTTTCAAGTTTTATCATGGTAAATAATCGTCGACGTGTTCGATAGCAACCCCAACCCACTGTATTGGTGCTTGAAAAGACAGTTCTTCTTTGAGTTTTGTATATTGTTTTATGATTAGTGGAAAAAATAATTTATGACGGCTTAAATTCATTTTGCACCCAAATTAATAGAAAGAATTGGAATGTGCTTTCTCTCGAATCAAATCTAATTTTCTTACCAATAAAATTCAGTTATATATTAACAAATAATTTGCCTTCAAAGATAAATTAGTTCGGAATTTGAACTCTACCTAACTTCAGGTCTTCATTTTATTTTTATTATTTAACGTTGCAAAGATTCAATCTATGTTCTTCTAAACTATGAGTTAAACAATCGTTTGTTAGACTATTACTCAAATGTCACTATAAGTTTTCTTATACTCTATTCAAGTTCATAATTCACCTTAGGCTAATAGTGTTATTACATTACAATAATATCGTTGTTGTATTAAAAAATGTATTAGAATATCCATAGTCGAATTAAGGTTTTTGGACACTGATCATCCATTCTTTTTTAATGAAAAATAATACTAAAAAGAAAATATAGAAAAAAGGAAAATAAATTAAAAGAAAGAAAATGAAAAATGTGCTTCTTTTCTAGGAGGGTGAAAGGTGTCCACGTCATGTTAACTTTTTTCGATTTTACTTTTTGACCTAAATTAAAAACAGTCATTGGCCCTGAAATTTTTTAGAGTATTTTTCCTTTCCCTCCACTGTTAAATCTAACGAAATAGTAATATGTGACTCTCACATGTCTTAATTTAGGGGCATATTAGGAAAAATATGTCCTAGCCTAAAAATCAAAATAGGATAAGAAATATGAGCCAAAATTTCCCTCCTTTTTTTAGTCAACCTATTTTGTTAAAAATTTCCCAAAATAAGTGTTACCTTCTAGCCGTTTTCTTATTTCAATTGTTTTTGGGGTCAGGACTTATTTTTTTTTTTAAATGTTTTTAAGTTAAGTTATATGAGAGTCACATGTTGCTATTTCATTAAATTTAACGGTGGAATTGGATGGAAATAAAAATACTAAGGCTCTAGGAAAGTTTAGATCAATAACTTTACTTTTTTAGTTCAAAATCAAAAATTAAAATCGAAAAAAATTTAATATGTGGCATATTTTATCCTATCTAGAAACCCATTGACATCCAGAGGCGGAATTGGAGGCTGGGGAAATGCCTGGTTTCTCTCATTTTCTTTTTCAAAGCCGGCATTATTGCATAATAACATTCCGTCCGACTCCTATGCGGAACATGTATTTTTCAATACGTGTGAAATATTTTTTTACCTTGAATTGAAACAGATGTTTTTACTCTGAGAACACCTGTTCATACGAACATGTGTTCTGAAATCAGAACAAATATTCTTTTTAAATTAATTTCAGTCGTCAAAATTTTAAATAAACGGATGAAAATCCGTTCCGCGCTGGAACCGTGATGAACAACATTGGCTAACTTAACTTACTGTGCGCCATTTATTTCTTCTTGTAACCTTTTATGGACTTGACCAAATTAGTGAAAAATTAATTACATTTGGATTACAAAACATTACATAATTTACATTTTGTTATGGTGGGATTTGGGAACGAGGTCGAATTTAGGAGGCTATAATTAGAGTGGAGTAGTCTGCCTATACCACTCAACTCGTAATGACCAAAATCACATTTTAATAACCAAGACCATTAATGTTTAAAGTTGTCAATTTTACTTAGTCGTTTTGAATTAAAAATATCAAATTTTTTATTTTTTATGACACTTGCATAGCAAAATCATATTCTTCGCAACTTCTTTCTTTTTTGACGCCACGATGGGCGATAATCCACATTAGTGAGAGAAAATAACCCCACATTAGAGAGAGAGCACCATAAATAAGAGAGAATATAGCTTATCGCACGCAAGCGAAGGATATCGAACCCGAGAACTCTCGGTCACGGGCTAAGCGCATGTCCCACTGGGCCACAACACCTTTGATAATTTGTAAACAACTGATTAAATTTCTTATACCAATAAAGGGGTGAATAGTATTTAATTTGAAATTATAACCAATTTTTAATATTGTTTAGCCATTAATTATTTTCTAAAAACTAATTTGTTATGAACACTTGATGAATAGGCAACTCATGATGATTATCTAATGAGACACGTCCCGTAATTTAACTACTGACGTATATTCTTTATAAAATCCCCAAAAAAAAACATTTACAAAAAAAGTTTTCAACTTTGGGCATCATAATTAGGAGAACTTTGGAACCCCCCTTTTTGCTTATAAATCTTTCTTTACCAAACATGAAATCTTAGGATTAGAATTTTTGTTTCCTCATGTAATTATTAAAGACACCCCCTCCCCCCAAGCTAAATCTATCCATTCAAATAGTTCCCTCTTCTACTTTTCCTTTCACTAATAGTTCTACTACTATTCAATAAGTTCTATCCCTTTTTGGCAACTATTCATTTCTTCCTCTTGTTATTTCCTTCACTTTCTCATTCTTCCTATTGCATGTGTTTGGTAGCAACTTACCTGTCATGTACTAACTAATGCTATTCAGCAAAAGAAGAAAATAACATGTAACAACTAAAGTGAATAATTATTTTTGTTTTT
>JAOWBF010094539.1:0-38250 GCA_028566175.1 Vinca major
CCTACTACCCCAATGAAGGTCAACCACAAGCGAACACCCTTCGACACCAAAATACCCCACACGAGACGCTCGAAGCCACCCACTAGCTTCAATCGGTGAAAACCATTGTTGCGCCAATGCCACAGGAAGAATTCCGCAATCAACCGAGAGAGACTGGCTGAAGGACGGTCAGTTCTCCATCTCGTGTGCGCATAATGACCGGCATTCTATAAGCGTGTCCATAATCGAGTCTTTATTTTCTGGGGAGCTTGCATTATCTCCACCGAGCATAAGGCAGAGAAGAATATGATCGAGGGCTCGGTAGAATCTGACCAGACGTGGGAAACAACTAACGACGTAGTTTCCTAGCGCGTCAACCATCTTCTCTTGGAAGGCCGTTCGATTCCTGTCATCGTCAGTCTTCGTTCTTCCACGCAAGGTAGGGGTCTGGGACGTCTGGAACGAACATCTGACAAACCAATCTTTCACTGGGAAGCAGAAGTACGCCAAACCCGAGAAGGCTGGCGATTCTCCACCATCGGCCTCCCCAGCGGCATTGGTCACTCAGCGCATCTCTGTCGATCTTCCGCGGCGAACGTGGCGGGCTCAATATGAATGCCAAAATGTTATCCCGCGCGATGGTCGAGATGCTTCTGCCTCGTCGGGCGATGATTACCGAGCCGTCATGCTCGGCGCTCTGCAGTTGATTGACATACATTTCGAAATGCCGATGCAACCAGACCTGGGTGAGCCGGCGCCTCAGCTCGCCGCCCTTGGCTGATTCGTTTCTTCCCAAGATCAACCGGCGGTAGCCTGCAACGCACGCTTCTAGGTAGTGTCCATTGGTCGATGTAACGACCTCTGGCAGTGCATAGTGCGTTCGGCTGCTCCAGAAATACATGAACTCCGCTAAAAAGCCCTCCGTGGTCACATGGCGGATCAAATCGTCGCCGCAGTGGATGACTTTTTGGAGTTGCTCTATAGTCAAGCCCTGCCCGCTCTTAGCACACAGTCCCAATTGGGTGCGGCCAATCATACCCGCTCTGCCTGGAAGGTGATCTCCTCTGGTCGTCTGCTCCAAGAAGGGTTGTGGAGACTCCGGTAGGTAGGCGGGTCTTGCCGTTGACCCTGAACATCCGATATCCCGTCCTTCGGCGCTGTGTGGAGGTTGCCCATCCGATGCAAACGCAGCCCGGCTCACGGGAAAGACGCCGGTGTCTTTCGCGACCTTGCCGCTCCCTCTGCCGGAGCCTACCTTCGATCCATTGTCCGGGAGAATGCAAGAACTTGCGGCCGAGAAAGAGCGATCGGCGGATATGTCCAGGACCGCGGCTGTACGCATATACAATGCCTGGAGGACAGTGGATAGCACACGAAGGTGGTATCCCGGCAGAGGATCGGCATCTGCGGACTCTTTGTGTTCATGGAGATGGGCCATGAGAGCTCGATGGGATAGAAGTAGTGGCTTGGGGCTGCTTATGGAGCCTGAGGAATGCAGAATCAGAGCTATACTTTCAGGGTCACGATGCCGCGCAGAAGCCACCGGCGGCGTGTTCACCAGGCCCGTGGTGGGATAGGACGGCTGCTCCGGAGATCCTCCCCGCTCATTTTCGAGGATTTCGTCAATTATAGCCTCGCTCTCGGGGGCTGGCCCATGGATAATCGTCTCGCAGCCGACGGATCTCAACAAGGACAGACAGTTGGCGCTGGAAAGTCCGGGCGAGACCGTCATGGCTGTGTAGCCCAGCCGCCCAAGAGCGAAGAAAGCGTTGACCATATTCAAGTCGGGACGGTCAAGCAACGCCACAATGGGATGGTTGTCCATGGAATCCAAGATCTCGAGGTCAGATTCTATTTGAGAACGAGGAGCTTTGTTCACACGTACCGGTGGTAAGCCATTGGACACCAGCATCGCAGCCGCTTCGTTGATCATTCTATCTAAATCGCGCGCGGTGTAAAAATAGGAAGATACCCCGTCCTCTCGTGGCCAACGACATTCAATGATGGGATGCTGAGTAGCCTCTGCTGCACGGAGTCGGATCAGGTCGTCGAGGGTCTCTAGCTTGTCAATGCCCTGCGGCGAGAATGTTGAAGGACGAGAAGAAGCGCTTTGTTCCATAGCATATCCGCCGCATCTGCACTGGCAGGAGACTGTTGGGGGTGGGAGTTTCTGATGACGGTGTGGTGGTTGTGCCAAAGCGACGGTTCTCTGGCCTGTCCCTTATACTAGCGGATTACTCACCAGCTCGGTGATCTCCATGTAGCCGTTCTTTGAACACTAATCACAATCACACATTGTGTTAAGATTGCTATCGGTTACGTAGAATATCTGTAGGTTTGGCTCTCAAACACGGAGGAATGAATTGGTCACTCCGATCCATTCATTTGTCGTTCCGATCTACAAATCGCTAGCGAGTAATTGATCCCCTCCGACTAGTCGGATCTTGGGAGGAATTACTCACCTGGAGCAATTATGCGGGAAACGATGAATAGACTTCGTCTGCGCATTCCAGTACTCTGTTCATGTCAGAAACCATTTCCAAGGAGGGTGACCGCATATATTGGTCACTGCTCAGTTACGCGTATCTATCGATGAAGCCCATTGACCGATCGATGGCACGCGGAGTATAGTCCAGCGTCACCCGGAAATAGATCCGCCAATGCAACCCTTTACCGTAGGCTCCCAATGATCTGAGCTTACATTTGGTAGACTTGTTGTATGTAGTGTGCCAGGTCTTTGCAGGAGACGTATTTTTCAAAGCACAGAATGGAATCTACAGGATCAAAGCATTCCGCTCAGAACTACGAATAATACAAGGCGCACTATAAGTTCAAGGCTATATTTTGCCATATCGCTAGAGATACATCTAGTCCTACAATTACGGGAAATGGCCGAGAGAAGAAAAAGCGCTCATGGTATTACGCCTATTGCATAGTCTTGGAATTCCGTAGCAGGAATCCTAGGGGGTGGGAGGGGAACTGGCCAAAGACAGATCTTAGCTTCTTCAAATCGATCATTTGAATACTGGTCCCAAGCACCACGGAGAGGTGTCTGTCTATTCGCTGGGGTGAGATCTGACGTATGAGGCTACGCGGGAGCACTACAGCCCCTGGGTTTCTCAAGCCCAGGCGAGGGAGATCAAACGTATGAGGCTACGCGGGAGCACTACAGCCCCTGGGTTTCTCAGGCCCAGGCGAGGGAGGACAGAACTTGTTCTGAATCCTGATCTCCAAAAAGCTGGGAATGAAGACGCTTTTATATCCCCGGGCGGTTGGAAAGGCCAATAGACAGGTCTAATCATTTAACTCTGTCCATGTGGCCCTAACAAAAGAATTCACCAACTCCTTGATCCAATCCACGTATGTTCGATGATGATGTCAATTCAGTCACCGCAATTCGTACCATAAACGCACAAACTATCCGCCTCACTGCTGTGGCTAATTAGGCCTCCCTGAGTAGGCTCATCAATGCTGTGATTTATTTCTTGATTGGATCAAACTAAATCCCCAGCGCTTCTCTCATAGTTTCTCACCACGACCGCGATTTTCCGTGCTCTTTGAGCCAAATCTTTAATTGCTCACTTCCCATTGTTCACTTCCAACTACGCACTTCCAACTACGCACTTCCCATTGTTCACTTCCAATTACTCACTTCCAATTACTCACTTCCAATTGCCACGCAGTCCGGATTGGATGCTGAGTATTAGATGCTGAGGTTTCTCTCTTGGCATTATGTCTACTACTGTAAAGGAAGGTGAGCTAGAACCAGACTGAGTGTGTGGGCAGATGGTCAAAATGGACGAGCAGCTCTCTCTGAGGAATGAACTGCGGCTAATAGCACATGAACGATAAACCCCATCCCTGTGATATGAAATGCCCTACGTGGTGAAACACTCGCGAGGTACCTGACAAGTCCAGCATGTTTATCCTCTAACAACCATTCAATTGGTATTTTTGGATAGAGGATAAGTCGATTAGATGATTATTGGTACCACTGCTCATGAAAAACAAAGAAATCACCATGTCCCCATGCTGGAATACAGGACGTCATGTCCTCCCAGGAAATTTGCCGTCGACTACTGGAACGCCAAGATCACCCACCAAGACGTCCGAGATGAATATGAAGGACAATGATACGTGAATAAGCTTTCCTGGTCGCGGTCATCGTTTTTTCAGGCCATTGCAATGATGCGATGTACGGCAATGTTGAATTGAGCGAAATTCTTGTCAGTAGAGAGGTACAAAGATGACAAATTTACGTAGTCGAATACACGCGAAAATAACGATTGTGTAAAGTTGTGTATGAAATATACTACTGCTGCTTTATAAAGTAGCTACCCCACAGCCCGTCTGTAATCATTACAAACAATTACCTCACTAGTCTCAGGTCCTCGGTCATGTGATGGCCACGGCCGTCCGCGAGGAATGATTGTGCGTGGCAAGACAAGATCTGCGTGAGATTATCAGGCACTTAATTCCTCATGGCTTGGTATTTTGCATCTTCTCTGCTCGCTATGCTTAGTGCCATTGAATAAACGGGACAAATCGCCTCTACACACTATCTGAGAGACCTTCGACTTAATTTTATGTGCAGATGATTATGCTGCAGATTCCAGTATTGTAACGCTCTCGGTTGTGTCTCATATCTTCGTCGCAAATTCCGACCCTTTTGATATTCATGATATATTTACGAATCGCAGCGCGACTTGAGAGAATATAGCGCCATTCAAGTTAGAAGTATTTACGACCATCGAACAACCTGGTGAGTGTCTTGGCTATAAACATTATGGCTGTGAGCACAAACCAATGCCCTCTCCATTAAACTCATTCTTTGAACTACGGTCGATCTTATATAACACGTAGCGCAGTGCTTTGGCATCAACACTGGGCGCTGTAATTCGTACTAACCGTACTTGGTCCATCACAGAACTAGCCTTAACAAGATGAGCGCCACGTGATCACGTATACAATGTAAAACGAAAACTTCTTGTTCCTTGGCACATAGACCCTGAACTTCACGTGATTATGGGCTCACATCAAGGCAGAGTGTGGGGTTTCACCAGAATTAAACCGTTTAAACTTGAATCAATCATCCTGGTGAAAATTGCCAAACGGTGGAATTTTTCCATTCTGTACAGTAATTCAAGCGCGGTTGATGGTCATAAAGTGTGCTCATTTCGATCAGCATAACCACGCAATCAATTACCCTTAAGGGTGTTTATTTCTGCTCAGCCCAGAATATTCCAATGCTCTTGGTGTTCAACGGTGAAAACACCTATTGTCTGACTATGTTTGATTATTCAGGTGTTTTTGTTCTGATTATGTTAAGAGATTACGGTATTAGTCTTTAGAGTTATAATTTTGTTCTCATGATAATAGAATACGTAAAAACTATGCTCATAACGGAGGATTCAAGTACAACGCGATCTTTAGGCCGGTGATTGATGACGATTCACCAATTCACCCCTAATTCACCGGTGAAGTTTATGTCTAATAATTAAACCGCAGCAATTAATTGAGTCTGGAACCACACTAACAGTCATCACGTTTCAGCGGGTTGGCAGGTGCCAGCATTTTCCAGTTATCGTGATTGACACGGTGGCCAAGCTTCGAGTGAAGATGCAATGCCATTCGGCAGTTTACTCTCAGGATTGTAATGACCTCGTTTGGTCTGACTGGTGACTTGTTTCTAGAGAAGCTCATCTACAGCTAGTCAGGGAATTTAAATACAGCCATTTTAGCATGCATAAAGTGATGTGGAATTCACTAAGGCTATTCATATATTCCGCGATATTCATATCCTTTGCCAATTGATGGCCTGAATAGTTCTGTTTCAAGTAGGAGATGCCTCTCAAAATATCGGACTAAAAATGGCCACAATGTCTCCAGCCCATCAGCGTCCTGCACGCACATCATACGCAACTCGGTCAAGATCAACCGGCATCCGGCGTCCACCTTGTGGCGGCGGGCCAATAACAAACCTTCCCTCGCTGACAAAGCCGCCAACCAGCAGTATCTCACCCCGCAAGAAGAGCAAGCCTTGGTTGGATATGTGTTGCGGTCGGCAGACAACGGCTATACTCTTCCGGTCAAGTTTATACGATCTCTAGCCGTAGTCATCGTGTGCCAATGGTCTTCGACTTTCTAGGCCAGAGATCCTACCCTTAAGGTCCGGCCTCCGGGTAAAAATTGGCCGCAAAGGTTTGATCGACGACACCCGGAGTTAAAAACGCATCGCCTACGAGCGATTGACTGGAAGCGATATGATCGGCAAATAGAAGACAAAGTCCGGCACTGATTTGCCATCATTGGTCGCGAGCTGGCCGATACGACCATCCTCCCAGAGAATGTGTATAGTATGGACGAGACAGGAGTCCTCCTCAGCGTTCTCAAGTCTGTCAAAGTGCTTGTTGGCAAGAATGATTTGAGAAAGCACTGGGGGACCACGGTGAAGCGCACGCTGGTCAAGGCGATTGAATGTATTTCTGCTGATGGCCGATTCCTGCATCCTCTCATCATCTGGGGTGCAGCCACCCATCGTAGTTCCTGGACCACTCACGCTACCCCCGGATGGCATTATGCCTGCTCCAAGACAGAATATACCAACACTGAAAACAGTTTGTGCTCAATGAAGCATGTGTTTGACCCGCAGACTCGAGACCGAGCCGGCGGTCGGCCACGACTGTTGATCTGCGATGGTTTCGGCACCCATGAGTCTCTAGAGGTCTTGAAATTTTGCTTTTCTAACCGCATCATTCTATGTTGTCTCCCTTCTCATACGTTGCACAGATTGCAGCCGTGCGATGTGGGTTTCTTCAGCCTTCTAAAGACAGCATACCGGGCACAAGTTGAGCAGGCGTGTCGGGCTGGGATGATAAACATCGGTAAACCACACTTCACTTATCTTTATGATCGGGCCCGCGCAGAAGCATTTACACCCCGCAATATACGACCTGCCTGGTCTAGAAGAGGCCTCTTTCCCTTCGACCCGTCTCGCGTACTCCGAGACATCCAAAGGTTTCATGCCATAAAGCCAAGTGGTCAACATCGCGCCGCTTCGTGGCCAGCAGACCGTACCAGACACGTCTGTCAGAGTTCAAATCAAAAGAGATTCCCTCATTTACCTGAAGTTCTCAATAACCAAAGCCTTCATACTCGACCTTCCTTCCTGCGAGCCAAACTAGAATCCGAGCTTTGAGCTCGAATCCCACGCACATATACCAATGGGTCTCAACTTCCCTGCGAAGCTCAGCCAAGTCACGCTCTTGAAGCCGTCTTCTTGCAATCGACACACCGCCATCGACAAGTTGATTGACCAGAGTATTTTTCCGGGCCTCGTGTCCTGTCAAGAACAGCTTGATGCAGGAGCTTAATTCTGGATATTTCGAGAGGGTGTCGAGTGCTAATTCAACATCATCAAGCCTGATAGACCACAAGACGTGCAAGCTGTTGATTTGGGTCTTGGTAAACGACGATACCTGGCCCAGCAAAGGTGTGATCCCGATTCCGGAGGCAACAAACGCAACGGGGCCCTGATCGTCGAAATGAAATTTCCCGCCGAAGCCGCACAATGGCAAACTAAAGGTACCATTCGCTTTTTGATGGAACAAATAGTTTGTTGCTCGTCCAACATTGCGAATGGTCAATTCGAATTCGAGGGCTCCGCCGAGTGATGCTTCTGGCGAACTGGAAACAGTAAAGGTTCGGATATAGTCATCATTTAATGACCGTGGATCCTCGTCCCGCATGTGACTCCAGCCTTCGTCAAGCTCCTCCGCAAAAGAGAGAGTAGCATATTGGCCGGGGCTCCATGTTTTTACGGTCGAATTTCCTTGTGTCCGAAAACGAAATCTCGCGACTGTGGGAGTAAGTTGCTGGAAGCCGATGAGGACAACACGGTTCCAAGTGGCTGCCTTCGCCGGATCTAAAAACTTCACAAGTTCTTTTTCCCCGCTGGCATATCTGACGGGAGGGTTGTAAGGGGAAAATTCCCCCGGTTTGCCTATAAAGGGGAGGCCATTAAGGACAAACCGGGAGGAAAGGACGGTGATCTTGACAGCAACCTTGGAGTGAGGTAGAATCTCCGCGGCGCTCCGTCCAGTGAGAACCTCAGCCTCTCCTGTTAAATATAGGACGTCACCCGTGTCGAAGTCCGGAACCGTCAAACCAGCAAGAGGAGTCGTTTGAAGGTTCCCAAGCGTCTGGTAGAGACGATTCCCAGAGAACTCCGGATATATCAGGACTGCGCCACGCGGGCTATTGGAAAGGAGTCTCACAAAACCGGGAGAACCGCCACGATGATTTGTGTCCATGTCAATCCCAGAATTTGACGATGAAATGAAGAATAAATCAGCCTTTTGAAGTAGGTCGACTCCTTGCGGTGGAAGCTTGGGAGAATTTGACAGCAATTTAGGGTCGGATCGATGGGGTATGATGACTTTCTCGTTGAGATATTTTGGGCAGTTGGGGAGGTTTGCCTCCATTTCCAAAAGTAACTGTGCCCGACAGTTTTGACCATAGGAGGAGATTTGCCCCGCTCGCACTTTCCCATGTAGCTTCAGTCTCATTCGACTTTCCAGATCGATCGCCAGCCCGGCCATAATCGGCTTCTCCCCGTGGAACTGCGCAACTTGATTTGCTGGAGTGTTGCCCAGTAAAAATTGCAGGACAGGATCGTCCCTGCTCGGGGCAGATGCGTCGATGACGATCAATGAATCGCCAGCCGGGCGAGCAATTCCTGGTTCTCCCCCCAAGACAGTAGTCCATGGCTTTCCCCATTGGTCGATGATGCCGATGGCAACCAGCGGTGCCTGGTGCACGAAGCGACCAGCACTGAAAGGAAGACCCTGAGAAGTCGGGTTGAACTGATCGGATACATTCATCAGCTCATGCATTTTTATCTCCCCACTGTGCCACGGCATCTGCTGGGACAAAGCGATGGATCTTCTAGAGGCAGGCATTATGAGTAATCTGTGATTCAAGTCCCAAATGATGACAAGCCCCCTTCGACTTCTCTTCGTTTTGAAAAATGATAAAATGTAGTGACGAAGCAAATTCACTAGACCGGTTCAATCTGAACGAGATGCTGGATGTTCTCTCTATATAAGTTAATGCAGCTGGCTAGCGCGCCACGGCCACGGTCATGTGACTTCATAGTTGATTCCAAAGACTTGGTGGAGCAAAACCTTAAAAGCGCAGTGCCGAGACGATCCGAGAGGTTCGATCGCCATTCCAATCTGGCCTAGGCGCGAGTCAAGGACGTTAAACTGACTCGCGAGTCCCACCCAGACGGCCCCAATCGACAATCGAGTAATCACTGGGGAAGTGATTTCGCCTAGGGTGTACAGTGACTTCATCAGCACCTCTCGCAACACAACCCTACTGAAGGTGGTTGTGGGCTCCTCAACTTTTCTTTTGTCACGGAGGTCTCTCTCGCAAGAGAAATCACCGAGATCGGTCTGCTTGAGGCCGGCGGAATTTTCAACGAGGTTGCTGAGAGCAGTCATTAAATTTCGCTTTTCGCCGGGTGAGTTTTTCAAGTTGTTGAAAGAGGCCTGCGATTTCCCACCTTCCGACAATCGACTTGAACATCGTTGGTACAGAAATTTGTCCCGTATAGCAATCTCATCACCAGCCTTACCACCATCTACTTTTTTACAACCCTGAATACCTAGTAGGGTGATGGGAAAAAGGACAGCAATGAGTGAATCTGACGTCTGGATGGAACAGTCTTCGCCTTAAGACACTGATGCGCTTGTGTATCTTGCGCTAGTTCGCAAATACAACTCGTGGAAAAAATTGTATCGCAGTCTTTGGCGTGTAGAATAAAAGGCCAAGCTCGACATGATTGGCGGCGACTTTCGAAAGAAAAGCAGTCTCAGATTAAGCTACTGAACCTAATTTATGCCCCAACAAGTCTTTGAAGATGATCTAGAGCATTCTTGTAAGACGGCACATGGGCGCAAATAGTTGCTTCCGACAGCTTATTGACAAACCGTCGCAAAAAGTCTTTACCACGAGCATCGTCTGAATCCTTTGTGGCCATCCCTAAACTCAAAGCGCAGCTGAGAGTGATATGGACGAATATCCATGATCTCCTGACAGGGCAATCCAATGCAAGTAACTCCAAATACGTCTTCAAAACAGAATAAGAGCGACTCGTGTGAATATCAGCAAGCTCCGGTTGGCATTGCCCGTCCAAAGAAAGAACAGCAGGGCGGCAGAGACAAATCATAACGGAGTCTGAGAATATTTTGAAAAAATAGTGTTGAATGCAATCGTCACGGGTTTGGCACTTGGAGGCATCCTGTACGTGGGCGACGGAATGAGATTCAATTCGGTTAAATAAGTCTTTGAAACCAAGGACAGTTTGCAGAGACAACTGCTGTCCCGAATATTTGGCGTGATTGATGTTTTGGCTTACTCTGTTTGCTGTCACAAATAGATAGTGACAACTATCAGAAAAAGAAAACAAAGAGCCACACTTTGACCCGTGGGAAATTAGTGACGGAGGTTTCTCGAATACACTAATCCCAGAAGGTCGGTCAAAACACAATGACAAGAGTGTATCCTGCCATATCAATGCGCGCCTTGATTTAATTCATAAGGTTATTCAGTGTTACTGTTTAGATCAGAGGTGGACAAACCAAATATAATATTTCACGGTAGCATCGTCTTTCTCCTGCGAGTCCTCCATGATATCAGGATTTGAAGCACAGTGTAGTCCAAGGCTTTGAGCCAAGCGTATCGTCAGACCTAAAAAGAATGTATCCAAAGGTAAATAACAAATATAATAAGTGGAGAGAACAGACAGCCTACCAAGCATCGACCAAGATCCCCCGGCATCCGCTTGGTTCATGAGAAAGTTAACAAGCATGATGAGTGTTTGAACAACCTCGATTGTAGGGAACGAGATGAAGTTGCTCAATCTCAAACATTGAAATGAACAACAAGCTGTGTTATAAGGCTCAGTCTATGACAATTGAAACGGAAAATGTCCAATGAAGGTACTTCTGTATCGAGTGTCTTACCGAAAACACGAGCTTTCATTATATCATCTTCATCCCCAGAAGAAAGTTGTAGACCGCATGCAAGAATGCTGAACAACAGTCCGAGGAAATTAGGATGGCAGTTGGGGTGTCGTTTAGGCAATGCATCGGGAGGCACCTTCGCTCTCTCGTAGAGGAAAGTTGCAAGAGTATTTTCAAATCTGAGGAAATGAATGGTTGACGGAAGAATGCGGAATATGGATCCTTTGCAAAAGCGAACTAAGCTGTTTTTTTTTGTCAACCACTGGAAATAATCTGTGAAGTAATGACCCTCACCTAGCAATAAGTTCATCCTCCGGCAAGGCACTACAGACCTTCTCCGGCCCATCGTCGGGGTTCCAAAGATTGGTAAATGGAAAGCTGGTACTGGAATCTTGGAGGCATAAAACTTCAAATATAGTCTGCGAGGCTAAACTGATTCTATTTGATGACAATGTTGACGAATGTTGAGGCTGACACGTGTTCATTTGTTGGTAAGTCGAGAGAAGCTGGGGCAGTGAGTCCGAGCCAAGGTGCAATTTCGACGTGTATGGAATGATCGGGTTGACATAAACCCCCGAATTTCTATCATTTGTTGGCGAACTTGCTTTGGGAGATTGACTGTGGTTTTGACTGTTTTTGATCTCAGTCTTGCCACTTGAGGTTTGCGCGGTATAGTCGCAAATTTCAGGGTGCCCACGGCTGTTGCACGTGCCGCATGGTTCACCAAGGTTACATTTAACCTTCCGTCTCCTACATGGATAGCAAGCCTTCGAGGCACGGAATCGACGTCGTTTGAAGAGTAAGTACTCGATATCACGCGTAGTCTCACCGGTCACCTGTCTGTCCTTGTTTATACTGACAGAAGTCATCAGTGCGGATCACAGACATTGAGTTTGGCAAAAATTTACCTGTACTCCATTCCGGACTATGGCGAGAGTGCAAGCTTTGTTGCACCGAACCTTCAGTTTATTGCGAATGCTTGGTTGAGCGTGAGACGGGGCTTTTTGACCGCCTTGATGTAATATACAGTCACGTGCTACTCCCCCGGGAATCGAGCCAAACTAAGTCGGCCTGAGATCACCTGTCTCGGCGTTGTTTCGGCGCTTCCGCTTTCGGTAAAGATTCTTTATTTCATTTCGGAAATGCCGATGTTAAAATCACTCATCCGATGTACACATACAGAGGTGTTGCCACAACCATGCTGGAGATATGGCCCTGCTGGAGCATATAAAAGAATTGTTGTAGTTCAAAGGTCTTAATTATCTTATGATTCATAGGAAAACATTAGGCTATTGATATGTAATGAGAAGAACAAGTCGATTTCCAATTTACTTGGTTCTTCGTATAGATATCTCGGGTTTAATTCCGATGGTTCGGCTTGGTTCCTGATCTGCACCGGCCTCATCTCACAACAAGAATCAAAGTCTCATTCAAACGTGCCACTCTCAGTCAATTGGACATCCACCGCTCATCCAACCATCTTTCCGTTTAGTGAAAAGCAATCAGAAGTATTCTATTTTACATCTCTAGTATTTTGCACTTGTTTCTCAAAATGCCGATTTCTGTTAGAGCTCACTCATTTTCTCGGCATATGCCCTGGCATTCTGGTGAAAAGAAAATGTGTGAAATGATGAATATCCCTGATAACTCCAACCCCAATTTTTGCTTTGTACGCTCAGGAGCTTGGCGTTTTGCAATCGGGGTTATTGGCAGGCAGCGAAAACCATGAGCTACGATTCTAGGGATCGAGTCGGGGTATGCTCGCTCAGTTGGAGATTCCATGATTTTAATCAGCGCACCTATTCCCAATGATTGCGACCTTGATTTAAGATATCTGCTAGGTGGATCTCCTGTCAACAAGCCCACGCAGATTTAAGAAAATAAATCTATCAGGGCTGGACTGGCCATCGATCTGGAGAATAGGATGAGGGTGAAGCTACGTGGAAAATTAGGAGCCAGGATGGTCTCCGCTGAAGGCAGAATACGTCGAGTGAATCTGCTCTGGGAGGCTGATGCAAGCCTTCCCAACTGCCCGAAATACCTCAACGAAAAATCTATCTTCAACAATCTCACGAGACCTTGGCCTATACCAGGTGCTCCCAACCTACTAGGGCCAGCAATTGAGTTGCTCAAAAGGTGACTTGTTCTTTACCTCTATATCAAATTCCAGCATCGATATGGATACAAATCATCGGTGCGTGCCTTCGGGCTTCGTTAAGAGTACTATTTAATAGCCTCAGTTGCACAGTCTTTGCGTATCCGAAATATTCAGAGAATTGTCATTACCAGACTGTTGGAAACCTTTAAACGACTTCTCGTGCCGGCTAACGGTTCAAGATTTTGAGACAGGCGAAGTTTTCTACTTCAAAGCCGAGACACGGGTTCTGACTGGAGAGAACGCCAGTAACATGTTCCTACGTTCCAAAGTGGTTGTTAAATCACAGTCCTTCTGCCCTATTTGTCATTCAAGGACTTTCTTTGCTGGGGAAACTAAGCGAACCATCCCCTTACAATCATCCCATCAAAGATGCCACTGGGGAGAAGAAGTTTTGGATTTGTTGAATACTTCAAGGGTATTTGATTCGAGACGCGCCTTACTCATCGGGACAGAACATCTCACACCAACAATTACAAAATTTTGATTCCGCACGAAAGCGATATCAAAGATGGAATGCGGGAAACCAGCTCAATGAGCTACTTTGTCTTTTGCGGAATACCTTGACCAAGGGTGAAACCATGTGCTGGATAAAGGACCGCATTCATTGGACGATGAGATTATATCCGTACTTTACTGTTTCTATCTCCCGGAAACGGCAGCCAGTGACTATCTGGAATTTGATCTGGCCATTCGAAATGTTGGACGTGCAACCCGGTATTTTTTTGGTCAAAAAGCAAACACACCTTCAGCCCCCCTTTATATGGCTTTGGAGGAAATTTTCGTTTCGAGGACGAGCGTGGTCAGATCTTGTTTATTGCCGCCGGGATTAAAATAAAGCGATTCATTAATTAAACCTCCTGGTTTGCCAACTCCCGAATCAAACTCCTCGGAATATTATGGTCCTTACATGCTGATGATATGTGACTAGCAAAGGATAACGTCTCGAGAGCCCTGGAACTATTGAATACGACTAAGCTCTTTCTGAGGAGCAACAAGCCAAGCCTGGGAGAGAATGTCAAGGCAAAGGATTCATCAAGGACCTTGTCGATTTTAACGTTTGTGCTACAAGGAGGCTTAAAGAGCGAGAATTCTTTAAGTTTCGAAGTAAGGCTGACACCAATTGATATATGTGTGTGGGCAAAGCTCAAAACTAATGTTCAACTGTGGCTGAAAGGAAAGGGTTCCCTTACAAAGAATTTGGCTATTGATATTTGTTAATTGATAATCGGAATCAATCCGAAAGCAAAGTTCAATAATGCAGAATTGTATACAGAAAAAGCCTGGTCATAAACTTAAAAATTTCCGTGCAAGAATTTCAAAAGTTTCCTCCTCAATCACAGCTCCAAATCTGTGGTGCGTCAGCAAACGATTTTTAAGTCAAACTAGGTTAACAAACCCAAAACAATTGATATGTGGTTTCATAGCCGTCACCAGGTGCTCTTTCATTCTCGGTATTCTCTGAAAAAATTGGGGATTTGACTTTATACGATTCCATGCCTGCACAGGCGTAATGAATCCATCGAGTCCAAGGCAACCAGAGAGCTCAAAGAGCTTCTCGAGCTGTGTAGTTGGAATATCCCAAGAGTAGTTGTTCTCGGGATGTTTAGTGACTTCGGATAATAGAATGCCTTGCATAGACATAGAATGACCTGACGGGTTCTCAGCGTCCGAAGGGCTCCAGGTGTGTTTCAAACATGGTTGTTCCAGCCTAATAGGTTAGCAAACACAGAAATATAAATATATCCCGCACTTACGAAAGGACAAAGTCAACCCCTAGTTGATTGTAGTTGATGTCGGACCGCATAGACGCATCAGACACGGAGAAGCATGATGGAAATTTCTCTTGTATGTCTGTAGAAATCGGAGGGCGCGGTTCTTTATCACTGTTCATCCCGAAGTTTGTACAAGAAGGTAAAGATGACTCGGTGGATGAGAATGAAAGTTTGCAAGGACTTTGGCTTATATCTGACGCTAGCTGTGAGTCCACAGTCAAGATAGGAAATGGACTTCTGATGCTATTTGCACTAGTTTCAAGAGCGCTGTTTTGAACGAGGCCTTCACATGCGGGCACGGTCACCGCGAGAAACTGCTTAGGACCAATGTTACCAACAGCTGTGACTTTGGTCAACTGGCATCTTGAATTCTGTAAGTTTCCAGGAAGGGCAATGCCGTGACGGCCAATTATATCTCTAGAACTTCATTCTCACGGATTGCCAGTCGATATTGATCTGCCGCCGGGACTAAATTGAACAATCGGTGGAACTCAGATTCGAGAGCTCGGACTTTCGATTCTTTTACATTTCGATGTTTCCTATCATATGGTGCCAGTTATTAGGCTTGAAAAACAAAGACAAGATTTAATGCTCGGCCTTACTTCTGAGCCCGTCTTACTTGCTCACGCCGCTTTGCATAAGCCTCATCGTGTTGTTTTCTCGGTTTTCCTGTAAATGTCATTCATAAATTAAAAAGACACATAAATTATGTCGAGTGAATATTCTGCGCCAAATGAGTGAACCGATCCGACCATATTCTCGTGGTCGTAGGTGAAAATGACAGCAGGATTCGTAAAAACTGGGCTTGTTACCTTGAGATAAATCCTGTGTTTCTAACTTGTTGTCAGAAACAAGTCGAGGATACCGAGGTTGAGACATGATGCAGTCTCAGTTATAGTAATAAGAAAGAGTCAGCTCAGAGAACCACTTTGTTCGCGAAGAAAAATCTGAAAGTTGGATGGAAGAAGGAGGACTCAGTATCCGCGAACAAATCTTTAGGTTAGCTGAATCAGCAAAGTGGCACACGTTACATTACCGAACAATAGTTCTGCTGGAGTCCCGCTTGGCAGGAACTAGTATTTGAATAGACGGATATTTTAAAGATATAAAAGACTTTCTTTTCCCATTTGTTATCCGCAGAAGCGAATTTTCTATAATACTCAATACAGCTCGGATACCAGACATGGCATCAGCAAAACCCCCGTTCACCTTTCAATCCGCCACTCTTAAAGTCAAGGCTGCTCAAGACCTTTGGAATACCCAGTTTGTTAGACCACTCTCCGATATCTTCTCCACTAACTTAACGGTCTTTTGAGAAACCCGATCGAAGTCGCCAAGGCTTATTCTGCCGACTGCGTTTGGCGTAACCGTGCCTGTTTTTTTTCTGGCACGGAAGCCATACAGGCCTTTCTGACAGCCAAGTGGACAAAGGAAAAGTCCTATCGTCTACGCAAAGAGTTGTTTGCTTTCACCGAAGATCGCATCGCCGTGCAATTCTGGTATGAATACCAGGATTCTGAGGAAGGGTATAAATGGAAGCGTTGCTACGGATTGGAAGATTGGACATTTAATGAAGACGGCAAGATGAGAAAGAGAATGATGTCAGGAAACGATCTGGTCCTAGGTCCCAATGGCGATGGGTCCGGTCGTTGGTTTGTGGAGGGAGTGAACGTCAACGACGTAAAAATTAGCGAAGATCATTGGTGAAATTTGGCAGTAATCAAACATTCTATCCATTAGGCACATTGCAATGTGACACTTGGTTCAAAAAATCTGTTTTGAATACACTAATGGTGCGTCACACATGAACCTTGAATATATCGCTTGTAAATCTGGACTGAGGACTTACGTTTGCAGCTCAACGTGCAGATAGCGTAAAAAACATACCCGCAATTATGGCCGAGTTAAATGCGAAAATGGTCCACTTTATTGAAATCGTCTGTATTCCCGTGACCACCCCACCTACTCCATAATTACGCCCGAGCTGAATGCGAAGACAACAATCTGTGTGCTCTGGCTACGCCCTTGAAGACGGTGGATGCACCTGACCGGTTTGTAGGGATTAACTCATTCCACAATCACCTAGGCTTCACATTTTTCGTCGGCGTCCGCCCCTTGCGGTCATCAACATGACTCACTTTGAGCATCATGTACAGTAATGTGTTCTCCGGTATTCTCACGCAGTCAATCGCTGCAAGAACTCACTGTCACGGGCGTAAGGCTCGCTTCTCTAATAATTTTCCACTGACAGTAGATAGTCACAAATTAGCTACTTGAGGACTCTCTCCTTAGATTTATTTCCAATTCGCACTTTCCTCCATTTCTGCTGGGGACAGCAACCAATTTTCTCGCCTCACTGCCCTCTTAGTAGTTAAATTTCGGACTTTTTATTGCTGGGATAAAACAAAATGCTCTCTATTATAAAATTTTGGGACTAAACAACTACAAAAGTTCCAGACATTTTGATGGAAAACAGGCTCAGAGAATTTGCTGGTTTTGCCTTGCGGCTTCACCGGCAAGGCTATGACCCTCATTGTTCAGGAAAGTTTCGTTGAATTCGACATACTTGTCACGGGCCTGCAGCAAGTATTATTAGCTGAATGCAGATAGTCAGGAGGTAGGGCAACAAACACTTGATGTCATGAACACGCTCGGCCTACATTCCAGGGCCTCTGCCCAATTTTTCCAGTCAGGTATCTTTTCTCGGCTAAAGCCCCTATAGTCGCGAACAATGAAGTCCCTCACTGCCCACGGAGCGATAGCGGCATCAACGAGACTAAATGCCTCACCAAAGAAGTAAGGCCCTTCCCTGTGGGATGATATTCCTGCTAACGCAGAGCTCAGCTCCTTCAATGCAGCAATCTGCTTTGACTCTTCTGTGGGCTGAGCTTGCAACAGTCGAAAAAATGCTGGCACTACCTTTTTGTTAATGTAGTCAATCCATATTCGCGCTTTGCCGCGAAGATACGGGTCGGTTGGTGGTAAGAGTAATTCATTGTCTTCTCTGGAGCTTGTAAATACCTCCTCCAAATATTCACTGACAATAATTGAATCGTGAAGGGGCTTTCCATGATGCTGAATAGCAGGCACTAACCCACTGGGGCTAATTACTAGGAAATGTTAAGATTTTGTCACTTTGTTTCGACCTTTCTATGCGCTTTGGGTGAACATACAGATAAATTCTGGTTGTTTTAGATACGGATTGATCTTTATCATCTTTTCTTAGTATATTCAATGCAACCTTCAGTTCCCTTGGAATGGGTAAGGTTTTTAACCTACTTCGCGATAGGTATATGGGATTTTCTTCTCTTCCAGAATAATCCAGGCTCTCTTAAACATGCGTAAGCATGTGATTGTCTCTTTACATCATATTTCGTTGTATACTGACCTGAGTAAAAGGGCAAAACTGACAATAGTTAGTTGGAGGGTTACCACAGCAAGGCATGAAAGAACGAACCCATCCGGCCCAAAAAATTAAGTCTTGCTTGTCCATATGTTTATCCACTGTGAGCCGAGCTAGTCCCGTCGCAAGTGGATGGTAAGTAGGTCCTTTCATGGGCATGCTGGTGTTCTGGGTGGTCTTGTCAAGCGAATATGGGTTGCAGTTTTCTAGAGCTTGGGAAAGGACAGTAGTTGCCTTGGGAACTAAGCGCAACGCTTCGAATATGAAAAAGAAAAGAAAACTCTCATTTTTGATCTTTAAGCCCGAAATCACGTGTTCAAAGAGGCGACTGGTAAGATTTCACACGCAAGGGCAGGCAAAAAATCAATCAATGGTTGACTATCGCCATGTTTTCTTGCGTCATGATTGACAGTCTCTTTGGTTAGACTTAGGATTATATTTTACTAAATCATTCCAGCCGGTGTGGTATGAAAATGATGCAGTGAACTCGACTTGACCCAATAATATTTGTGTACCGCTACTGTATGATGACCCACTTTTACGCCCGAATTAAATGCGAGGACCAGAAGTGTTCATGCCTATACCCAGATAGACACTGGTAAATACTGATTGGTCGCAGATGCACTTAGGAATCATTTTTATCATACGTCAACAAGTTTTGTTTGGAATCATTTCGCTCTAGATGTTGAGCGGGGCTTCATTCTTGATGGTCTGTTTAGCCCAGGATAGAATTATAAATACTTCTTTCTCCCTATCTTCGGGCCAGAGTTCGTTCAATCCACCCATTTCAATCTACCCAATTCGATTTTGCATCATTTGCCATAACTTATCGCGCGGATTCAAAATTACCCAACATGCCAGGATCTGGAAGTTGCGCCTGCGGCAATGTGGTCTTTAAGTATTCTGGTAGGTCAAGTCTATTTATGAGGGTCTAATATGTGCATGTCAAAATACTGACCAATTACAATTAGGGGAGCCTGCTCTGACTGCCCTTTGCCACTGTGCCGATTGCCAGAAATGGACTGGAAGTGCCTTTTCGTCCAATGTGGCTGTCCCAACTACAAACTTTTCGATTACTAAGGGCACTCCAAATGTTTGGAAAAGATTGGGCCTTGTGTCTGGCAAGGAACACCCCCATTTTTTCTGTAGAGGTTAGTATTTTGCTCACTCTCTCTTTAGTAGTATCAGATGCGATATTTTTGATATCATGACTGACCAAGTAAAATGACTTAGACTGCGGAAGCAATCTTTTCTCACAGCCGGAGGGAATGCCTGGAACAACCCTAATCAAAGCCGGCACTCTAGTCGACACTGATATTCCGATTGCCGCGGAACTGTTTACTACTGGACGCCGTGGCTATGTCAATGCCGTGTCTGGTGCCCAGCAAGCTGACCAGATGCCTTGAAATCTGGAGGATACGAGTTGGTCTTAATGGAAGTAGTACTCGGTGATTGTCTTGGGTGTGATAGTAATCATGTGTGCCCAGAATGTACCTGTCGGTAGTATTTGTCCATTAAATAGCTTTAATATATTATTCTCTAACTGTACTTTTTCTATTCCTACTTCCTGATAGGTCTCTAGACTATAAATAAACATGCGATCTGTTATGAAGTCAAATAGTCGCTCTGCTTTGAAAAGGTATTTCAATGGAAGAATGTGGGGCTTTTGCCAACAGTGCAAGGCATTCGAGGGAACATGAATTAATTTAAGGAAATCAAATTCGAGAGCTAAAGTAACTCCACTGATTAAGACCACAAAACGGAGAGAGTCGTCAAAAGCAATTCGGGGCGGTGTTGTCGCACCGAGGTTGATCTGTGGATTTACTACGCACTCGGTCCACACATTTGGGCCATTAGCCAATGATAGGGATCGTTAGATTCACATCTTCCAAGCCACAATGATTCCAAACTGTCTAGGGCCCACTTAGATCCCGGGTGTCAGATCCCGAGTACTATATGATTGACATCCTCAAAACCACAATGATTCCAAACTGTCTAGGGCCCACTTAGATCCAGGGTGTCAGATCCCGAGTACTATATGATTGGCATCCTCCAAACCACAATGATTCCAAACTGTCTAAGGCCCACTTAATTCCTGCGGGCATACGCTTGTTGCCTTTCTTTTTACCTTAAGTGTGTAGAACCACAGCGATGGTAAGTTAACTTTGGTCTCGATCCAGCTTATGCTCACCCGAGTTTTGGCCGAATTCTACTCATGTCTGGGTTTTTCCAGTGGCGGTCAATGATTCCATTGATTCACTCTTAATAATTATAACCAATGATGCTCCCGCTATCTCTTCCCTAGGAATCTGGATGATGCTGATTTCGAACGATTAGTAAAGAGCCATCTCGGTGAGGCGTCAATGGCATGGAATCACAGACACAAATGGATATTTCCGCCTGGCAGACTCTGTAGGTGGACCCTAGAATTTGAATGTATCTGTGAATGATTCCACATCATTGCGTGACTAACCCTTTTGGAATTTTCTACAAGAGTATAAGTTCTCGAGACTGACCAAGCCTCCATACCACTTTCGATTTTTCCTTTTCATCTTAATTACTTTTGAACAGATAGGCCATCGCTGAGAAGCGGCTATGCAATCTTACCTTCAATATCGCTCCTTGCACGATCGCTTGCAGGCTCAGTTTACTCGAGCCGGGCAGATCACTAGTGATGAGCTCGGGGGTGAAACCGAGACTTGTCGACAAGGCTTGTCAGGGACTCCGGGTCTAGTTGACTCTGAAGTTAACGATTTTGATCAATGCCCTCCACCAGAGACATTTCATGCAACGGCAACGAACCTCGCCGCTGTCATTTCCGGAGTCGTCGAAGGAGGCGATCGTGATGAGACGAAATATTCCAACAAGATGTTTTTTGTGGGATTTGAAGGCCCCCAGGATCCGCTAAATCCACGAAACTGGTCTCTTACGAAAAGAATACTCTGTACATTGAATGTGGGTATCATCGCACTTGTTGTAGGCACAGCAGCCTCTATCGACTCTGCAGTTATACCTCAAGCAGCAGCGGATTTTGAAGTGGGCGAAGTTGTTGAAGCTCTTGCGACAGGTTTGGTGGGTAAACAGAATTCTCCCTGCATTTACTTCCTGTGAGCTGACGAAGTTAAAGTTCCTTTGTGGGTTTGGCCTTGGTGCCCTTATTGCGGGCCCATTGTCTGAGACAGTTGGTAGAAACCCAGTGTATTTAGGATCTTTAGCATTATATATGCTTTTTTTGATGGGTGCTGGCTTGTCATCCACGATCCAAGGGCAGTTAGTTTGCCGTTTCTTGGCTGGGTTTTGTGGCGAGTCACCTTTGTCCACCGTTGGAGGGTCAATTAGTGACTTATGGGATCCACTTGACCGGCTGATTGCATTTCCCATCTTCGCAAGTAAGTCAGCAAAGCCTCCTCAAATTAGTTCGTAGTTTTGATCGGTTCTCATTTTACTGACTTTGATTTCCAGCCGCGGGCCTCATGGGGCCAATTACGGGACCTATTATTGGCGGTTTCATTGGTCAATCGTCCGTTTTATCCTGGCGCTGGACAGAGTGGGTGACACTTATTATTTCAGGTGTTTTGTTGGTATCGCTTTTACTCTTCCAGCCCGAGACATATGAGCCAATTCTGCTGAAGTGGAAGGCAGGCCATCTTCGTCGCATCACAAGAGACAAACGATTTGTAGCGGCTACCGAGGTTGAGAACCACTCGACATTTCGCAGACGAATGGTAACAGCATTGAAACGACCATTTGCAATGACGTTTCGAGAGCCCACAATTATGCTATGGACTGCTTATTTAACCGTAATATACCTGATGCTTTTTGGCTTTCTGGACGGGTACAACTCCATTTTCCAAGAAACCTACGATCTTTCTCAGGGTATCACTGGTTTAATTTTCGTGGGAATTGGGGTGGGCTTAGCATTGGCATCCGGAATCCTTACCCCGCTTATTTTCAGATGGGCAAAAAAAGAAGTCCAACGTTTGCAAGAGAAATCTTCCGGAGAGGTTTCCCGTTTACCTCCAGAATTCTTCTTGTGGTATTCCATGATAGGCGCACCCGCTATTCCGATATCGTTTTTCTGGATGGGCTGGACTGCTTTCCCCGAGGTAAGCATCTGGTCGCCAATATTGTCATCAGTTTTTTTTGGCTTTGGCATCCTGTCCGTCTTTATATCAACCTACATGTATCTCATCGATACATATGAGGTATATGCCGCGAGTGCTTTGACCATGATTACATTGGTGCGTTACGTCGCGTCGGGTGGAATGATTGAGCTTTCTATTCCATTATATCAAGGTCTCGGACCACATTGGGCTTTAACATTGTTCGGACTCATTGGAGTGGTTTTCACGGCCGTACCGTATGCCTTTTACAGATTTGGGCCCTGGGTTCGTTCAAAAAGCAAGTTTGCAAAGCTAAAATGAACATAGGCAGATACATGCCTCTGGTCGCTGGATATAACTTACTCAGTGCACATCGCTGGCTTCTGATTCGCTTGACAAGATTTTTGCTCTTTTTGGAAAAGAATTGGGAGAGCGGACCACACGCCGTCATCCGAGCAACTAATTGTGATATGTGTTCGATGTTTTGTAAACTTAAAAAATTACAGTACTTTAAAGTTATCTGTCGGAATACATAGTTACTATATTAAAGGGGCAATTTAAAGGGAAATTTTACGAGCAATATGGATTTGAACCCTATGGGGTTATATTTTGAGGACCTTTCACGAAAAGCTGAATACTCTATAGAATTATGTGGGGCCGATTATAGATAACTAGTCCTCATTTCTCGCTTGCTTGCATTCGCATTAAAGCTCGTGGAAAATCCATACATTTGCGAGACATACTGTCATGTATAATCAATCGCAAGATACTGTATAGGTAGTCTTATGGGAATTTTGATACACTAAATTATGTCTGATATGATATAATGGATCGTGGCATTCGAGTGGTAGCGAAGCAAACAAGAGGAGCCCTAATACCAAGGAGAGAATTTTTTTTTGAATCTCGTTTTGTAAGTAAACTACCTTCGGCCAGTAATTTTTGGCCTGAGGGGTTGACGATGCTGCGGTGGGTGCAATCCGCTTCCGTTCCAGCTCCCTTAGGCCAATGCCGCGGTGGTTAGCCCATATGCAATAGAATTAAATTATTTTCCTCCTCAGGATAGACTGAACACAGATATAAGTTTACCACGTTACATTGGTCTACTCATTCAGGTTCTACACACAATTGCGGTGTGCATAGTTGTTGGACGTCTGGCGGGGTCTAGTGGTATGGAGAGTTGACTGTGATACGGTGATGAATTGCGCTTTACGGCATACGGGAGAGCGCGCCTGAGAAGAAAAATTGTCCTGCCATCTCGAAGTGAAACCTGTGTTGGTAGTATGATATTTTTAGATATTGGAATCCTTCAAATAATCATTACATGGTAAAATGAAATTTCATTCTGCAATCGCTCGCCTGGTGTTGCAGAGATGACGACAAAATGATATGGGCCTAACATTATGAGGCCCCTCCTCTCATTTCCGGAAATACCTTGTTGCCCTGGACCTCATCATCCGAGTCAGATGGATCAGAGCCAGAGCTGCTGAGGATGCCATTTGAGCTCAACTCGTCATTGTCTATCTCGAATATGCCAACATCCACGTCTTCCTCCGCCATGAACTCTTCTCCCTTAGTCGCGGACGCCCAGTCATATTTTGAGATGACGACCCATCTAACCTTCTGTAAAACTCTTCGTTCTTTCCACTCATATTTGCGGCGCTCCATGCCCAGTTTCCGTTTCGCATTGGCTTCCTTAGTAAGTCCAATCCTGCCCTTAAATTTCCCGACTACTTCCTTCCTGTTGATCTTAGACATCCTCTTTTCATACCGCTTTTGCGCCCACTTTGTATTTCCGCGGCTCTCTAGACGATGTGCAGCATTCTCTCTCATGACGTCGTGTTTAGTTGCCGGAGATGCTCTTTCCGACTGGCCGCCCCCAGACGCTGTGACAACACGAGTCTCATGTTTGTGAAGCTTGCGAAGGCTCCTAGTCTGCTTTCTCCGTTGCCTGTTTTCTTGAACTTTGGCCTGCCAAGCTCCTAGCTTCTTCATGAAATTGTCCGGTATCTGCATAGGTGCAACATCCCAGTCCAGGTCGGACACGTAGTCACCCAAAGCGACGAGACGACGGCGCCGAGGGTCTAAGTTGGGGGCCTTTGGGTCCCAATCATCGTCGTACTCAGGTAGGATAGGCAGGTTGACTCTCTGGTCATCAGGGAAAGCAATCTCTTCAGTCATCTTCTTGGTGGATAGAATGCGAACCCGCAAACCAAGTTGACGGAACGTGCTCTGGTTGACGTTTTTCACATACTTTTTCGTGCGGACATAGCTGTTGGCCGTGCTCGCAAATCCCATGCCTAATTGAACACCCAGGCCAATAAAACCAGCTATCCCAGTTGGGTCAAACGACATCAAGCCACCGGCCATCCCCAAAATCTGGAAGACGGGAGATGCCATGAAAGCTTCATTGAGCTCGTCGATGAATTTGAGGAACGCTGTGTCTTTCATGAGAGGCAAAATTTCGGGTGGATAGGCACGCGCAAAAGGGGATATGAAGGTATTGATGAGCTTAGCAGTAGTCTGAGGGATTACGATGGGTTTGAAGTCAGGAATGTCGTCTGCTCGCTGTAAGGCCTTGTTGCCAAGGTTGACTAGTCCTGAAGGGCTTTGTTCTGGTCCGGCATCTGCTTCCGCGATATCATCGTAAGAGAGCAATATATGATCGTTGAGCGATGCCTTTGCAGCTGACATATTGCTCTAAAATTTTTAGAAGGTAGCGAATTTGAGAATTATGACGTCTGGTCTTGATTGTCAGGAAGCGCTAGGAAAACCGATGCGGATAGTAAATAATCTTATGGTCTTGGAAACACAGCAAGTGTAATAAATAATGTTTTGTTCGCAGGATTCGACCAGATATCTATTTATTTGCAGGTCGGGTCAGCGAATAATGGGCTCGTTGGTCTTTGCCGATGTAAACTTTGTTTGGCTCGCACTTAGTCTGTCTGCAGCCCCTCACATTGAAAAGGGGTCACTGCAGCGCGAGCTGGCGGCATTCTTTGACCGCATATGATCGAGATTCCGTTCAGTCCTCCACTAGTGACCAAAATGGCCTCAAGAGTGACGTGAGTGGCTTCAGTCCCACCACTTGCAACCATGACGTGCTTAGGCCTGGGTCTGAATGGCGATAGCACAAGCAAAGCATCAAGTTAGGCCCCCCGCTGAGTTTGAAGTTACCAAGGAAAGGGAAAAGCTTGTTGACGAACTTTAAATATAGAGATTGATTGATAGCCATGTCGCCTTAGCAAGATAGTGTGAGCGTTGTACATAATAGTCACAATGTGAGAAAAGACCTCCGGAGATATTAATCTAGCTTCACGTGATATCTACGCAGACAAAAATAAGGGCCTCTTCCTCCAACAACTGCCCCAACAGAGTCAGTCGCTTGCCTCTGCAAGCAACTCGTCATCTTCCATTCACTCAAGTCTTCGTTTTGTCTTCCACATCATTTCGTACGGCAACAGTACCGATAGTCTTTGAGTATATCACTCTCCACCATGACGCTCAGCCGGGCCAGCAGTGTCACGGCTGCCCCGCTTGACTCCGCTTGGCCACCGGCCCACATTTGGGAAGCTATAGATCCGGCAGACGGTGCCAGCTGGTTGGGACATATACGGAAAGACAGGGCTAGGTGTCTTGGATTGGATGCAGCGGAGACCAAACTCCGCCGCAGAAGGCCTCGTGTAGACCTGTAAGATTACAACAAGCTTTCGAGGAAAACTGTGAAACGACCCTCTGAGGTCAAATCACTCACATCGGAGACATATTCCCGGGTGTTTCCGCCGCTCTTCTTACTTTAGTCTTCGAGAGGAAGTTGAAGGAGACTGAACTTCTGCACTTCAAAGAGAAGTCAGTCACCGAGCTAGATCGTGAGGACAGAATTTCCAAGATGACTGACTAGGGAGGCACAGCGGACCTGAAGAAGACAGCAGCATCGGCGCCATAAGCCTCAAACGTGGAAGACCCTCCTTTATGTGTGTCGCAAGTACGCTCAGTCCGATGAGCTGATGATTTGATTTATTAGGGTTTGCTTAAGTATGGCTCCACATCCCCCCATGATGGCGCATTCGGTTTGATTTCGCTCCGCATCCAATTTCGGCATGAGTGAGTCGATTGACTCCAGAAATTCACCATTGTTTGTTCGTCGTTCGTATACATACAAAAATCTCGAGGTTGAGAGCCTTGCGCCCTTATACTCTAGTCACAAGTGGATAAACCGCATCCTACCCTCCCTCCTACTCATGGTCAATCCCTGAGCTACCAGTCACTAGTCCACCGTGGTTACTGCCTCAGTTCAAATTGTCAAATTGTCAATATATTACCAAACATTGTCGAGAGGCTCACTACTGTCAGTTGCCATAAGAGGCTAAGAACAAACCTGATAAAGGAGATGAGCTAATAAACCTGGACCCTGTATACTGTCAAAAATTAATTTTATAAATGGCGCATAGTTTCTACTTTGTTGTCATACTAGATCTACAGCATGGATCGAAATCAGATTCACCACCTTCACACAGAGATTCTTTCTCTACGTTTCTTTTGAAACCGCCCTATACCCTTTCAATACAATTCAGCCCTTGAGACTAGAATAAACTATATATAGATTAGAGTGCTGGAAAGTGGGCCCACCGGAAAGAATCTCTGTGTTCAAATGGTGAAACTGATTTCGATCCATGCTATACCAGAGCTGTTAAACCCACTTATACTAGTACCTGTAATTAAATAAGATACATTCATTCGAGCCTAGGTTGATCTAGCTTTTCTCCATACTGACAAGATTGCTGATGCAAAACATTAAATGGCTATAGCTTACTCGATGGCCAGGGTAAGTTTGTAGGTGTGTGTTCTTTGATATCACCAAACTTTCCTTCTAGCCAGACTCTACAACCGAGTCAATCCTGCTAGCTGTGAGGAATAATATCAAGAGTCTAATACTAGTATTCGTACGATATTACTACGCCGAAAGTGTAAGCACTTGGTAAATCCATCCACGTGACCAGGAATGGTAGAGGGGTAATTTGATCAATGGGTAGATCGTGCCAATAGTATAGCCGTAGTAATTTTGGGAGGAGAGTGACGAGGCAAGTATGACACAATTGACGGAATGCAAACTCTATTCGCGGACTTTCAAGTTATTTCCGCACGATGTAACCTTGCTTTCTTGCGTACAAAGCGTAAGCCGCGACAGTTCAAAGAAACTCAGGCGGAAAGCAAATCAAAGATGGCGGGTATCTATGGTCAAAATAATCAGGGGCCGGGGGACTTGAGAGAATGCTATTCATTTGATATTATTGGCTCATTGGTTCCCACTTGCTTTTATATCCGTGCAATCCCAAATACTGTCCTCCCCTCTCAAGGCGGAAGCGGAAGATCTCTCCCTGATTAATCAATTATTCTCGAACGCGGCACTCTGCACATGTTTACCACCCTTCTAAATATTCAATTAGATTCCAGTAGCATGACTTCTATGGGTGTGATTGATTGCTAGCTTTTTTCATTCATGGCCATAGCTTGCTGATTGTTGCGGATGGCAGTTTTGACAAGCGTAATTGGGGATGTCCACACCGCACACAGCGTCTGGCTTATGTCCTCCTTCGAACTGAGCCCCACTAAGCGCTTAGGTGTAATCTTTGGCCCGAAAGCACTGTGGGAAAGATACGAGGAACATCTAAGTTAGTATGTACAAGATCATGAAGACGTAAAACTGGTGGTGAAACCAAAACTGAGGTTGCCAAGACCTTGCATGTATGCCTTTTTACTTGGACAAGAACAAAATTTGTGATTTTCTCTTCCCTTCGAGAGTAGTGTGAATAGTTTTTATTGGTGAGTAGCATTAATTAACGAATGAGCGGTGTTCAATTACTTGAGCTGATCGTAGTATGTAGACTCCGTAATTGTGATAGTCACCCCGGTAGTCAAGCAAACTTCCTATGGGTTCACTCAAGCGCCGCCTCGTTTGTTTTGTGAGGGCGAGGGAAATAGGTGAGCGAATGTTATTCACGGCAACCGTTGATTCACGATTGATAGCATCTTTTACTACTTCGATCAGATTACATGTAAATGAACAGGATCTTGAGGGAAAACGGTGGTGTTGAAGAAATGCCTTAAATTTCAAATATAGGGCCGCAGAAAGGTGAGAATGTGCAATTTCAACAGCGTTCTCTGGAAAAATAAGATCCAATTGGATTGGCTCAAAAAAAGTCCTGACCAGCCTGGAATAGAGGTCCGTATATTCCCTAATAGATTCGGGGCCCCTAGGACTCTGGCCTGAAATAATTTCAACCTTTCTTGTAAAGACCAGTTCTGGTTTTTCTTCAATCCCGGCCCCTCGGGCACGGCCGCAATTTTTTGAGTGTGCAGTTGGAATTTGGAGCCATAATAAAGGCTATTCTAAATGAACTAGATTTAGGAATCTAGATACAATGTCTACTGCCATCTCACAGTGTGAGATATGAGACAAAGCCTAGATTACAGTCGGGAAAGTTACAGCTGACGCGCTCCCTAAACCACACTAAACTGCATTCTTTTGTAGATCCTCACACATAGCCAGTCTAACAGTCGTAGGCCATAGCTTGCAATCAACTGGGAGATAAGGGTAAGGCTGAAGCGGATCGTCCTATCCCACATTGAATAAATAAAAAAATCCTCAGCCATACCCGATGATGCCATCACAATCCTTAGGTACACTGCCGAATAGCATGGCATCACCGCGCGAAGCTTGGCCACCGTGTCAATCACGATATCCAGAAAATGCTGGCATCTGCCAACCTGCTAAATTTTGGTGACTGTCAGTGTCGTTCCAGACTCAATTAATTGCTGAGGTTTAATTATTAAACATGAACTTCACCGGTGACTTGGTAGTGGCGAGTCGGGAGTGGTGAATTGGGAGTGGTGAATTGGGAGTGGTGAATTGGGAGTGGTGAATTGGGAGTGGTGAATTGGGAGTGGTGATGTTGAGATATTAGGTGATGCTTCAGTGCTTATATTATTGAGGGGGTTGATTGTGTTGTATGTGATGTTTAAGATACAAGTAGACTGAGAAGTCAAGTATATGAGTATGCACGTGATCCCAGCCTCATTATTATCCATGCAACCGGGATACTTTAACATGGTGAATTGGGAGTGGTGAACTTGGCAAATCATAATCAATTACCAGCCTGAAGATCGCAGTTTTCTTAGTTATGCAGCCAGAGGACTGAAAACTGCGATCTGAGCATGGCTCTTACGTGTTCCATTATCGTGAGATTGGAATTATGACTCTTTAGATCAACACTGTCGCCCTTGAACAATATTATGAACAAAAATACCTGAGTAATTAAACATAGAAAATGAGTGTTTTCCAGAGGAGATAAACACCGTTGAGCATAATTCATTGCGCGGTCATGTTGACGGAAATGGACACTTTTTTTGACCATCAACTGCATTTGCACGACCGTACAGAGTGGACAAACCCCAGCATCTTGCAATTTTCACCGGGGTGTTGAATAAAAGTCAGACAGTTGTCGCTGGAGAAACCCCGCACCCTACCTTATGTGAGTCCTTGGTCACGTGGAGTCCAGGGTCTACGAAATCCCGCTAGGAACAGGAAGTTTTCATTTCATCATGTATGTACGATCACGTTGAGTCACGTACTCACGTGGAGCTGATTTTGAAGAGGATAGTTTTGATAGGTCAAGCATGGCTAGTATGAATTACAGCGCCCAGTGTTGATGCCAAAGTACTGTGCTAGGTGTTATATCATATCGATAATAGTACCAAGACTGAAATTAATAGAGAAATCTTTGGTTTGTGCTCACAGCCAAAATATTTACAGACAAGATATATACGGGGTTGTTTCAATAGTCATTGTTTCAATAGTCCTCAAAACGTATAACTGGAGTGGCCCTTTCACCTCTCAGGGGGCGTTGCTGTTCGTGAATATAACATGGAGATCGATCAAAAGGGTCGGGTTTTCCGATGATGATTTGAGACACAACCAAATGTGATAATACTGCACCAGGAGCATGATCATCTCCAACATAATATTAGAGTAGTCGAATATCTCTCAGTTTATGTGTAGAGGCGATTTGTCCCTTGAAATCAATGACACTAAGCATAGTGAGAACAGAAGATACAAGACACCAAGCAACGAGGAATTAAGTGTCCGATAATCTCAAGCAGATCTTGTCTTGCCACGCGCATACGAATCTTGCGGACGGCCGCGGTCGTCGCCTGATCGACAGTCTGAGCCTAGCTAGGTAATAGTTCGTAACAATTACAGACAGGCTGTGGGGCAAGTACTATATTAAGCGTCCGTAGTATATTTCATACACCACTTTACACTAATGTTATTTTTCTGTGTATTCGACTCTGTAAATTTGCAATTTTTGTACCTCTCCGCTGCCAAGAACTTTGCTCATCTGAACAGTTTCGTAACTCACATCATTCTAAGGGCCTGAAAGAATGATGAGCACAATCGGAAAGGATAATTCACATATAACTGTCCTTTATACTCATCCCTGACGTCCTTGCGGGTGATCTTGGCGTCCCAGTCGCCAACGGCAGAATTTCTGGTAGTAGGTTAGGTCTTGTACTTCAGCATTGGGACATAGTATTTTCTTTGTTTTTCAAGAGCAGTGATACCAAAATCCATCTGGTCGAAGTATTTTCTATTCACAAATAATGATTGGCTTGTTGTTAAAACACAAAAATGCTGGACTGTGTAGGTACCTCGCGGCTGTTTCACCACGTAGGGCATTTCGTATCACCGGGACGGGGGTTATACTCTGTTCTCATAGATTCGCACAGGTACTTAACCGGATAGTGGCATAGCTGGTACAATACAGTAAAGAACCTCTCGACGTGTAGCGGGAAAGTTATTGTAGTTGACGGCCATATCTAAGCCAGGTCGCGATCGCCTACACCCGAGCCTTCCAGGGGCTTACGCTTTAGAGCGGGTCCGGCGGTCCCCACTTACGAGACTAAGCTTGTCCGGTATCTTTCAAAAATTGCGCTAGTAACTGATCGAACCTGATGGTTCCATGACCCCCATGATCGCCATGCCGCTCTACCGAGGCTGCTGTCGGCTCTCTACCCTGCGCACTGATATCATCACGTGAAATCGCAGTCAAAATCCTCAACGTGAGGACGCGATGGGATGGTTTGAATTCAGAGGACGGGCCAGTTGTAGCTCCGTCGTCATCTGTCTACATGGACACTCACGCACATAGGCAGGTCAGAAAGGCAGGGTGGGCATCGAAAAAAGAGCTGGCTGGATAAAAGCACAGGATCCATTTGCCGATGAACCCAATGCTCGGCATGTACTTACCCAAGACAGGCGACCTTGTGTTCGAAGTGGTAAGCGCCTCAAAAGCGGCGTTTTTAAAACGCCTAGACCTAGCTGATGTGGAGCCTGGGGAGGGACACGCAGAGAACGCATCGCTGAGCCTCAGCCGATGTCGGTTCAAGCAGCACGCACGTTAACAACAAAAGTACGACTGTGGATTGATCCACAGTCACAATTAGCTTAGTATGGGTCATACCCGTCCAGGGAAAGGGTGTTGCGCATCAGATCTCCAGACCGGAACGCCATGTACCAGCCGAGGAAATGTCGATACCGAGTGATGAATTCGAATACGCCCGCATAGAAGAACTGACCCCCTTTGACTCGGATTAATCTCTTGCTTTCTAATTTTCCACCATAAAGGCAGGCAACACCCCAAATCATGTATCCTGGAATAATCGTTGGAAGCGAGTCTCCTCGGCAGCTCCTCAATAGGCTCCTCGTGTAGAATCGAGTCGTTTCAACATCACCGGTATCCGTTCATCCCTAACAGCTATTATGCCACAAGAGGCTCCAGCTGCTCGGCCTCGGGCAGACCCCCCTTCGACTCGAGCCACTGCAAGGACGCGAGCTGTAGCGACGACATCTGCTCATGCAGGTCTTCCCTACCCTCCGCGGGTTGGCAAACCTCCCCGAATTGGCAAACCTCCCCGTGTTGGCAGTCCTCCCCGTGTTGGCAATGCTCTTCGATCTAGCAACCAGGGCGTACCGCGGCAGCCACCGGTATGTGATCAGTCACGATTTCTCATGCTCAGGGATTATGCTAATGCCTGAGATTCCTTGGTAGCCCCCACCTCAGCAGGCGTCGGGAAGTGGTCAACAGCACCCCGATGAGACGGACATCCGAAACCCAGTCCACAATGATTGTAGGGTCATCTTCCGGAAAGCCCACCAAGAACGTCTGGAATTGATTTCACAACTTGATGAGAAAGGCCTGGAAGCCGCCAATAATGATCGCCAATCTAATCAGGAGAAGAGTCAACTCCATGCACAGGCACGGAGACTCAGGACGGATCTGGACAATGCCACTACCGAAATCCACACCCTGAAGCAGGAGAAGCTGGCTCTGCAAAAGCAACTGGATGAGTCCGGTCCCGACCTCCAGTCCTACCTGCCACGGGCCGAATATGAGCAAGCTCTCGACGAGCTGGTCACACTTTCTTCCGCCGTGACAAAGAAGATCGAATCGAACAAGGACGCATCTCAGAATGCTTCCCAGACCAAGGAGATGCCGCCGAGCGATGCTCTCCATGACGACTCGTGGTCCAATGTTGATCTCAATATCTTCGATGACACGATCGATCCACATCATCTCAACCCGGTGTTGTCTACGACCGATGGCCTACCATTGGCGAATTTAGACAATTACGGGAGAAATACTTGAGTTGAGACTGCGCAGACCTAGATAGTTCTTTGTGAAATCTATACTGTACCATTGTCACCCTTGGTGCCATCATCGTAGAGGTCCGGTCCGTATCCGGCATAGGTGTCGTGCCCATCTCATTTGATCAACCACGAGCCGCTCAAACTCAAGGGGGCCGGAGCGAAGCGTCCGCTGTCGATCGTTCAGTCTGTAGATCCCTTCGCTTTCATTGGTCAGCATGGCTCGGCATACCTCCCACGAAGAGCAAAGGAGCGGCATTCTAGACTCGATTGTCTCACAGCTATCAGAAAAACCGTTAGAGCTAGGCTTTGATCGACCGGTCTCGCACAGCTACAAACAACCCCTTTCCCCCCGCCCCCCGCCGCCCCTTTTCCCCGTCTGTGCTATTGGGGCATCCACCGCGCACGATCCACTGCCGGCTGCCTACACATGCAACAATCTCAACCGACTTATGCTGTCGCAAGATCGCTGACACTGGGAGTAGATCTTCTCGTAGCAAGCTTCGTAGCAAGGAAAATAGGGGTCGGGGGCATCCGTGAGCTATCACCTTTCCGAGGTAAAAGTGCCGATGACTAATGAGCGAGGAAACTATCCGATTTTCCGAAAGGGCTAGAACTCCGTGGGCTAGCCAAGTGCACCCTAGGCCAGTCGGGCGCGGAATTAAGGCCTGCATTACGATGTCGTCATGGGCAGGGCAGGCAGGGGGTTGAAAATCCTGTCGCTTGTTCCGTTGCGACCATTAACAGAAATGGGTTAAGCCGGTACCTTTGGCCTAGCACGAACCATGGATGGTGTGCATGCTGTGGATCTGAGGTTCGCGGCCGGCGGCTGCGCTAGTCGTTTAGTGCGACAAACCTGCCAGGGTTTTGCCGGAGCTTCCGGAGGTAATAGCAAGCAGACCGAAAAGGCAATCTGATCGAGGGCTGAGTCTGTCCTGCAGCTCTCCAAGCATAACGATCACCGGACACTGTGGCAATAACAGGTTCCGGGGACTGGATCGGAGCTCTCTAGAAGACGTTGAACGATATTCCGCGGGAAATAGGAAAAATCGGCTGTTGGAGGTGGACCCCACTACGCGGGTTCTTTGTTTCCGAGCTAGTCGGGCCACTACCAGCGAAGGGTATCCACCATAGCTCCGATCAGGGCAGCGGTCACGACAGCTGCATCTACATGCCAATTCCATATAGCTAGGAACCAGACTTGCTACCACATGGGTAATGATCCGCGGTCGGGGCGACAATCTCGCTCGGCGAGCCCGTTCGCGAAGCAATGGCGATGGTAACGATACGATGGTGTTTGAGCCAAAAATTGGGGGCGAAACTTAGAAATGGAGCAATTCTCAAGCGTTTCTGTCGATCTCGGAAGTAGAGGGGGTGCCAGCCTCCGGCTCAGCTTAGGCTAAACGTAAATCTCATATCCAAGTGATCTGCTCGTGGGCGGAGCATGGTCGTGACCTTCGCGGGCTGGGAGGCATACAACAACGCGGCGAGGCCAAGATTCGCACCCCGACATCATATTCAGGCGGCACTGGATCCTTGACTCGATCCTCGATGGTCTCGTGAGGTAGCCGAGGAGGAGGGGGGGAGCAGGCGGAAAGGCATATACGGAACGGCCACTGGTACGATGTTGGCCGGTCCAAGGGATTGATTGGGATGTGGCCTCCGGGGGTCGGGGTTCGAGATGACGCCCTGGCGGGGCAACGAGATCTAGCACGAAGCCGGTGCCAGACGGGAACGCGGACCAGCTCGGCTCAACGTCTCTCGATCGACGAGGCAGGCCCACGATATAATGATCGGCACTGATTTTCGACGAAGCTCAAATAAGATCAGCATACAGACAGACAGGGTGGGCCCGCGGATCAGATTGTTTCCGCCCGGATCGATGAGTGTGGGGCATTTGGTGCTCAGTGGCGTATATCCCCTGCCAAGGCTAATGGGAGTGACTACGGATTGTAAAGAGGAAGAGAGCTCAATTTTATTTTTGACCGGCCGACTGTGCAGCGGGACTATATGACAGCAAGTAGCAAGATACAGGGCCTCCATGCTCTCCCCTTACCCCCTCTCTCCCTTGTAGTAGTAACCTTGATTTCTCATCCCACCTCGGACATGACACCACCGTGGGCCTTCACTACGAACGCTTGGGTCGTCCAGCTGGTTTGCGCTCACCCAGACCATCTTTGGCCTGGGAGACCTCATTGACTCTGGCTTCCAACATGGCCACCGCCTCCCGGAGGGATGTCACCTCATTTACCTGCTCCCTTATGGTCTCCATCCCTTGCTGCATGTATTTGTTCCACCCATCCTGTTCGTAGAACTGCTGCACAATGGATCTACGGGTTTTGATTAGTTTGAAAATTCGAGTAGGGCAGACATAGGGTACCCATCTGCCACGGCCGAGACGCCACTTACGAAACACGGCCATCGATTCTGAGTAGGTGATAATCAGCGGAGCGAGTCCCGAATGAAGATGTATCAGTTGACTTACTCGGTGTATGCTTTCAAAAATGCCCGTGGCAGTTGACCCAAAGCTGCAGCGGAGTTGGACCGCCCGTCAGTGACGAAAGGGTGGAGTGCCGCCGCCCAATACTCTTCTTCTCCCGGCCGAAGTCCTTCAACGTCCCCTTCGAGCGGAGTTTGGCCGTCGCCTTCACGGGCCTGGTCTGTGTCCCCATAAGCCTGGCCTGCACAGAACGACTGATCCTCCTCGTAATCCCCATCGCGGTCCTCAGAAGTGGCCCGGTGCGCGGGGACAGTCCAAAGATCGAGGGCCAGAGGAAGCTTCCTGTCACGTAGCTTGGACCACTGCTCCTCATAGCTTGGGAAGGTGTGTTGCGACATTTCTCAGGTCAGTGTCTTGGCCAAAGTGGCCACGTTGATTGCGACGAATAATTACAGGCAACGGGAGGGGAGAAGGGAAGAGAAAGTCGAAATATATATAGCACAAGAGAGGCCACGCTAAGGTGCGCTTAAGGAAGACATTGCACTTGATTGGCCGGGCAATTTCCCGTATGCTTGAGGGACTAGGCGGCATATGCCGCACCTGACAAGCTGGGAAGGTTCTCCAGGCTCGCGACTGTCAACCTGACGCACATGAGGCTCAACGGATCCTGCGTCTCACGAATAGGTCTCGGCCCTTCGCAACTTGCCTCGATCATATATCTCAAATAAGAGAGCAGACCGAAAGGTGTGACAGACTGTAAGTCAACACATCATGATGCCCAGGGTGCCGGGTGATTGAATCGTATGTGGTGGTAAACTAGCGGGCTTTGATCGTGTGGGCAGTTGTCGCAGCGGTAGGGTTTCTGATCAATCACGAGTAAAATGGAAGAGAAAATGACAGTATGCCTCGGCTCGTGAGATCAGCGAAAGTGAAAAGATGACAAAAAAAAACAGATTGGATTAATCGATGTCTGATTATCTCACTTGATGCCCCTGTAGAAGGCGTAAACGATGTGGGCAGTATTCTCCACTAAGCTCCTCCACAAGTTACTGGGGTTGTGCCGATCGTGAGCTGCTAGAGTGGATCAGTGGCGTTTCTCGAACTGCCCAGCATTTTCAGACTAGTCTAGTGTTGAATCAATACCGCGACAAGTGTATTATGCCAATATTTTGACTTCTATTCACCTGGTGGGATTTGGGACGTCCGGATTAATACACCCTTTTCTCCACCCCTTTCAACAATCGCTCTTGTACATAATACCATCCCTGGGCATCTTTGGCCCTGAGAAGTTTGTTAACCCGCCTCGGGTTGGGAAGTCATCAATACATTCCATCTTGAGGGGCTCGCAATCATAGTGGCAGATCAATCCTCGAGGAACCATGGGCAGAAGTGAGTATATTCCCTGGGCCCCGGAGGAGGAATCGAGGCTCCTGCCGTTCATGAAGCGCTACGGGCATCTCCCCTGGGAAAGAATTGGAGAAGAATATGTTCGAGAAACGGGGATCCCGCGCAAAAAACACTCTTTGCGAGGAAAAGTTGGCCAGCTGCAGAAAGGACATCGGCGGCAGCGGCCCATCTCGCAGAAAGCGGCGGAGCTTCACTTTGAAGCAGCGCGCCGGGCTCGTCGACGATGGCAGAGGGTCTCGGATCTACTTCCTGCCTCACCTCCGCCGCTCAACCTGAGGGAGCCCGACCCCCAGTCTCGTCACTTGCTCCGACGGCTACAACAATTGAGCCTTCAGAATATTCCTAAATACGGTTCATCTATCGCAAACGGGGCTGACCGTTCGCCTCCTCAAGGCAGCCACCGACTAGGTGAGTATGCATATCCTCGGTATTGGAGATCGCTGGGCTATGTAGTAACTGTCTCGGTCACCACGCAGACAATCAACTCTCCCGCCAATGCCGCAGCCATTCCGCTTATGATGCCCATGGCCTTTGGAAGACCTGCAATTTTATTATTAGCCCATCGCGGGGGAAGTAAGCTGCTTCGGGGATTTAAGACAATTGGCATTGGAGTTACTCGTTCCAATAAGTAGCCTATGCGTGGAGGCCAATACCAGTGAATGTATATATAGAACCACTTGAATATAGAAATATTGGAATTTGTTCTCTCCGGGGGCACATCCGGCCCGCTACTCTCCAACCAAGTAGATCGGTCGAAATGATTCTTCTCGGACCATGTACCCCAGCCATAGATTTTCCAATAGGACCCTCCATTAGACCCATATCAAAGAGGATAGGATTAGAGTTATGACGTCATTAGAATGGATGTACTAAATTGATATCGTGAAAATGGGCCATACCATGATCAACCAAATAGCACGATACAATCCGCTATCAAACACCAGCGCATCCTTACCCGACTGAACACCTCAAGGCAGTTTGTCAGTAACGCCGCCCCTCGTCATCCCAGCTGGGGCGTTCAACAACTCCTTCAATTCGGGGAGAAGCCACGTGATCAACTGGGTCTGGAGGGGCTCTACTGCTCGTTGAATATGCCGGATAGGAGGGAGGAGGGAGCCGAAGGAACATGGGGCGTCTGTGTCAACAGGCGACGCAGATCAACATTGGCTACGGCAGCTGCCGCTTTCGATTGAGGGATGTTGGTGCCAAGTATTAGCTTATGCAGCTAGTCCAATGAGGCAATGCAGATCACCAGA
>JAOWBF010094755.1:0-10044 GCA_028566175.1 Vinca major
CCAATTTTAAGATCAAATCAAACCGAACTCAATCCAAATAGACCCAAAATAGTGGGTTCAACCCATTCATAACATAATCAACGTGTGAGATTATACTCGTTAGATTTTCAATATTATTATTAGAGTTAATCATGTTTAATTTTCATTTTAATATACTAATTGTACTTATTTGAGATTTGATTTGGGATAAAATTTACTAATTATACTAGTTGGAACCTCTATTTTTGTGATATAAAAAAATTAATGATTTTTTTTTTTTTAAAAAAAAGTAGGATTGGGCAGTGCGGGGTGCAAGTCGTAATTTTTTTATGTAGGGCGGGGCGCGGGGCGGAGCAGAGCATAACGACATTTCAAGAGAGCATGACGAGACTGATAATTGAGATACCCGCTCCAATCTGCCCCAATTGCCATCCCTAGTTCCAACCTCACTTCCTCAAATACCAAATGTGTGTAAAACGTGTCATTTCTCCACCAAACTTTGTTTTTACCAATTTCGGGTAAATTTCCTTTTATTATCTTTAGAATATCGGACTTTTTTTTAAAAATAAATATTATTGATATTGGATGAAGACCTGTCGTATTTTCTACCCCGAGTCATACTTTTTCTTAAAGGGTTTAATATTATTTAGTTACTTTTTTAAAAATAAAAATAGACATGCGGTAGTTGATTGACAATATGATGGAAATAAGATACAGAGAGGACAGAGAGAATGCTCACTAAGAATTCTTTACCATAATTGTTACTCCTTTCATTCCCATTTAATTATCGTTTAATAAGTATTTAAATATTCAAATTAATTATCATTTAAAATTATTTTATTAATTGTCAACAATTCATTTCAATTATATCATTAATATTTTCTTTTCTTTCTTTATTATATAAAAGTGAGAGAGAGTATGTGGGTGTAATATTAGAAATTTAGATGGAAATGACAACTTCCTTAATTTTTTTAAATTGTCTAAATAGTTTTATATTTAAGAATGAAGGGTGTATATCATATATGTCACATTTTTTTTGCTTTCAAAGGGTTTTCACTATTTTTTAGATACATAAGGTGTTTTGTTAAAGGAATAAAATAGAAACAAATACTCCCTCCATTTTTTTAAATATAAGACTCTTTAGATAATTTTATAGAATTAAAAACTTGTTATATTCAACGAAAGTTTCAATATTACCGATCTCTCTCTCACTTCTATAAAACGAAAAAAAAGAAAAAATAAGGATTCAGAGGTCGTAAATAAAAGAAATATTGAGGGTATAATTAGAATAAAATGATGACAACTAATAAAAGGATTTTAAACGACAATTAATTTGGATACCTATAAATCTCCTAAACAAAAATTAATTGGGAATAGAGGAAGTACATGTTAACTGGCTGATGATAACGATAATGAGAAACTCCCTCCATTCTCATTTAATTGTCATTTAGGAGATTTATAGGTATCTAAATTAATTATCGTTTAAGACCCTTTTATTACTTGTCAACAATTTATTTCAATTATACCCTCGATAATTTTTTTATTTGCGACCTCTGTCATCTTTATTTTTTCCTTTTTTTTCTTATGTTTCAGAAGTGAGAGAGAGGAGTAATATTGGAATTTTCAATGAAAATAACAAGTTCTTTTATTTTTTAAAATTGTCTAAAGAGTCTTATATCTAGGAATAGAGAAATAAGAGACGAAATAAGATATGTGCACGAAAATTATTTGTCATAAGGGATTGTTTTCTTTTTCTTCTAATATGCGAGGAACACATGAATCAAATTCACATTCTTTATCGTTCGAATATCTTTAAAATTTTGTCCAAATTATGTGTGATCGTAGATTCAATATTTTAGACGAATGATTTTCTTCCAAATTATGTTATGATAGGAATTTTTACTCGAACTGGAAGGGGTTCAAAAATTCGTAAACATGTACATTGTATTATAGATTAGAAGATTCTATAAAATTATTTAAATAATATTTAAGGATAAATTTATATTAATAATATTTCATTTACTGATAGATTTTCAACTATCTGCTATCGGCAAAATCGATTGGCTTGTTTTAAAAAAAAAATCAATATCGAAATAGTATTACTGTGAGAAGAGAGGATGACTGAGGATTTAAAAGTTGAAACTTAACTCAAAATTAAGTTTTTCTATTCAAAATTAACTTTCTTATTATGACGGAATCAGAAACTTATTTTGATTAATTATTTTTTTAGGACGAAATATAAAACCAATTGATTCCCCGTCCGGCTCCTATGCGGAATAGTAATTTTTCTGCACGTGCGGAACAATAGAAATCCTCGGATGAGATTTTGAACGGTCCAAATCTGAAGAGAGAAAAGTTGCAGCTGAACTTAAAATATTTTAAAAAAATTCTCTCCAAATCTGGACCGTTAAAAAATCTCATCTGACGGCTGAATGTGTGTTCTGCACATGCGAAACAAAACACTGTTCCGCATAAGAGCCGGGAGCCCCTCCTCCTCTCTGCAGATGGATGGAGCTCATTTGTTTGGTGCTACAAGTAAGCCGGCCACATATCTAATTGTTATGGTCTCCAAGACGTGCAAGAAATTCCACCGACATTCTTACTAATAATATGCCTTATTAAACACGGAACAATAAACCATAGAATATACTCCATTTTTCACTTTTATTGCGCCTTCAATTTTCATTTGATCAATAAGCAATGTGTTTGATGTGCAAATGCCCTATAGGACTTTTCATCCAAAAAAAAAAATGTCAGTGTAGTATTAATTATTTTGAAGGCCCTAAGCGAAACTGTAAAATAAGTATAATTTAAAAATACGATTTTCACTTAAATATAAGGTCAAATGGTGTATTTAGGCCTAAAATAATTTTTACTTGACAAAATTAGTCCCTAATGATTGTTTACAATTTTTTAAATCCTCAATCAATTTACGAGAAACAAAAAGGTCATTTCGTCAAATTTTTTAAAAAATGAACGTTATTCAATAATTAGTGATTAAGTGAACACATCTTTCTTAGAAATCAACAATCTACAAGACCATAGACGTATCAACCTTCTAGTAGATTGTCTCGGAAAGATATAGAAAATTGAAAAGGGGCCCAGAATAAGTCCGGGTTTAGAGAATAAAGACCTACCTACAAAGCTGCAAACAATCATTAGTACAAAATGCCCAAATACAAAAAGATTACATAATTGTTTTTATATATATATATATATATATATAGTGGTGGAGTTAAGATTTTAATTTTAAAGCGAATTAAAATATAAAAAATACAGCATATTATGAAGAGAAAGTTAAATATATTTTGCAAGAAAAAGAAGGAATCAGACAGTGAAAGCTGAACGAATTAATTGTAAACATATAATGAATACAGATATCAATTAAGTATATTAGATCTTATAAAAAAAAAGGCCAATAAAACGGAAAGCTCTTCGACCGCTTACCTTGCACTTGGCAATAGTCGGCCATATAGTTCAACTTTCAAATCTCGAGAGCAGAATTTAGCGTGTATAAAAAATTTAAAAGAATTGCAAGTATCACTTAATACATTAATCACAATCAAAGTAGCCATCTCAAGCTTGGCTCAAATTGATTTACCAATTATATTTCTCAAGAATATGATGCCTATCTTTGGAATATTCTTTCACCTCATGTTATGCTCCACCCACAACCATCAACTGCATATGTAAGCTGAGTATGTGGGATTCACTTGTGTTGTTTTTCTTTCTTAAGACTAGCGTAGTTACTAAATATTTTAGTCACAGCACAATACATTTCGAATTCAACATTTTTATTCGGTTCTCAATGCAGAATTTTTTTATTTAAATTTATTTTGTAACAAATAATCTCCACGAACACGTTGACTAAAAAGCATATTATTTTGAAAATTAATATTTGTTCAAAACAACTATTGATTACTAGCTTTTGGTGGTAGTTTTAAATTATGATGTCTCAAAATTCTAAAGGTTATTCTACCACTTGCCTTTAAAAGTATACTAAGTTCAAGGAGTTGACTACACTATGGTTTTATTGTTTTTTAGAACAAATTCTTAAGTAATTAAGTGACATTGTCAATAATTATTATTTTTTTTTTTTAAAAAATGGAGAAGGATGAATTTTGATTCACATTTATGGCCTCCAAATAGGGAAAAATTCGGTATGGGTCGGTCCTATGTGACCGGCTCACACTTCCTTTCACATAAATGTTTGCGAGATATACTCTGCAGGTAGGTCCTGAATAATTTTATGTGAGAGGAATTGTGGAGCCGATCACATATGACCGATTCATACCAGACTTACCCTCCAAATAGGGTTGGAAAGGATGAATTTTGGTCCTCTCCTGCGCTACAAATATTAAAGTGAATAAAGCAAACTGCAAGTACTTGTTAAGGGAAGAAGCTAACTACCACTGAATATTAATAGGGAAGTTGCGGCTGTAATCAAATAAAACTAATAATATGATTAGCTTAATCATATTCTTTTAGTACTAATTGTTTTGGAGCGGCAAATGTCCATAAAAATTATGATGACATTGAATGTCCCATATTCTTTTAGTACTAATTACTATCTATTTATTTATAGAGAATAAAACATCCAATTTAGAACGGAGAAATTATTATTTTTTAAATAAATAAAGATAGACAAGTTTCTATATATTCTGCAGGAAGAAAAAAAACAGCTAGATTTAGATGCTGAAAGAATTTTTATAAGCAGTTTCAATACAATATTAATTTTTTAAATCATTAATTTAACCATAAAACATAATTATTTACACATTTTCTAGTTATGGATGGGGTTAATAATTCAACTACTGAGGCCATGTTAATTTAATTTTTACAAAATACTTATCAAGATCAAGATGTAAGCTAAATAGTTAAAAGAATAAAATAAAAATGAGATAATAAATGGCCCATAATACAAACATGGGCTGCAAGTGTGGGCCTAGTTGTAACCGTTGATAAGCCTGCTAGTCTGCTACATGATTTGGAATGAATTGGGGGCGGCAACACTTAGGTGGATTGTTGTACAATATGTAGTGTAGCTTAGAACTACTCCCTCCCTTCCCAATTAATTGTCGTTTAGAAGATTTATAGGTATCCAAATTAATTGTCATTTAAATTCTTTTATTAGTTGTCAACCATCTATTCCAATTATACCCTCCATTCTTATTTTTTTTCTATTGCTATAAAAGTGAGAGAAAGGGATAATATTGGAACTTTAGTTGAAAATGACAAGTTCCTTAATTTTTTTAAAATTATTTAAAGAGTCTTATATTTAGTAATGGAGGGAGTGCACTTTTTGTAATACATTAATAGTGTATGTTTGTACTATGTAAATTATTTGATATTTTTTTTACTCTATGGACTAATGTATTAACATGTAGATACACTAATGGTGTACGATATATGCTAACTGCTTCTACGTTAACGGGGACTGATCAGCAGTAAGTTTTGGAGTTTGATATTTGCGAGTGAGAGATTTATTAGATATCTTTGCTCTTCGGATAGACAATTGAGTACGTATCAGAAAACGTATTTGTTTTTGTTAAAAATTATAAACAATGGAGAATATGTCAATAATCGGTGAAATTAACTCCGAAACAACCCAAAGCTAGAAACCATAAAGCAAATAAAGAAATGGAAGGACCAACTATAAGATAGATTTCCTGGAAAGCATCTTGAAAAGCAGAAACAAAAGAAAGAACACAAACAATAGGAAAATAGAATAAAATCTCACACAAGCAAAGTCAAGCAAAGACAGTAACGTTGTTAACACACTTTAAAGCATCTTTCTTTTTTATAGTACTTATTTTAACTGTAATTTATACGCCTTTTAATCAACGATTAAGAGGCTATCGAACATTATTCCTTTATTTTATTTTTTTCCCACTTTAATGCTGCCTACAGTTTCATTGCAACTGGGAATTTTTGAGGAACATTGTAAAGAAGCTGTTCTCCAATACTGATAGTTCTGCAGCAATTCCTTCTGAGATGTGCTAATTTCGGCTGCTTACACCGGAAGCATCGCCATAAAAAATTTAAATAAAAAAGAAAAACAACAAAGCTTACGGCCATCTGAGCTCTTAATGGGGGGACCAAAAAAAGCAATGCTTTTACACTTTTTGAAGAATGAGTGACCTCTTGTTCATGCTAATGCATCCGATGCCTTACTTACGAGTAGTTTTATCTCGAACCATTGCAGTGCTACTCGTTCCTCACATTGATTCGTCAAAAGGATTATGGACTATAAATTAGAGGCTTCTATTAATATATGTTATCAGATTTTGTTGAGTACCTATTTTAGTGGTTTCTTTTCTTTAGTAGATAAGCTGCATTGCTGATTGGGGAATCAGCTAGAGCCATAAGTCCAGCCCATAATATTTTGATTAGCATCAAATGTCTCAACCCCCGCCACAACGTCCATGGTTTCGTTTGGCTTCCATGGTTCGCCCTAACCTTCCTCCGCCTCCTCCCCCACCTGTTCAACAGCCTACTTTAAGGCCTACAATTGCACCACCGCCTCCTCGCACGTCTGCACCCCCATCACCACCTCGTCCCTCTACTGCTCCACCATCTCCTCTGCCTCCTCGCATGTCTGCACCGCCATCACCAATACCTCCTACACCTGCTCCTGTTCCATCACCACCTCGTCCTTCTACTTCACCACCATCTCCTCTGCCTCCACGCACTAATGCACCTCCATCTCCTCCGCCTCCTAGGCCTCATGCACCCCCATCTCCTCTGCCTCCACGTGCTAATGCACCACCATCTCCTCTGCCTAATGCATCCCCATCACCAGCAAAGACACCACCTCCTACAATACTGAATTATATTATTGCATCCCGATCACCAAAATCCCCTGCCAAAAATATAGTGCCTACCAAAACTAACTCGCCAAAGATAACTCCTGCACAATCACCTCCTCATCAGGCCAACTCACCCAAGCCCACTTCACCTACAATTACCAAAACTTTATCGGCCCCTCCTCCGTCACCATTGCCAACTTATACTACTACGACTTTCCAAACCGTGACTTCGTCCCCCATTGCAACCGCTTCAGCTCGCACTACTAGGCCATGGGTGGAAACTACACCTCAATCGGTTAAGGAGAAAATGTTATCACATCCACCATCTCCTTTAACTCTACCTCCTGCCCAAATAATTATTCCTGGAAATGATCATCATATGGAGGCAATACCTACAGAAGTAGAACAAAAGACCGTTCTATTACAAGATATTAAACAGAAATATAATTCCAAGGTTCCCGTTCATAATAATAACCATCATCATGAGAAGAAAGAACAACACAAGAAGGACAAAAGCGTCAGTACACAAAAGAAGAAACATTCTCATGATCATTCAGAAGAGAATGGGGTAAGGGTGGTAACACTTGCTGGCGAAAATAAAGGAGCGATAATGGAACTGAGCCCAGCAACTTCACGTAAAACAAATGGCGGCGGCTATAAAGGAAGTTCCAAAGATCATGAAAAACACAAGGCATTGGGGACGGAGACAGCCCCGATGGATGCTTTTATAAATAGTAATGTCCAAGGAGTGAATAATTCGGTTCTTTATAATTGCGAATTTACTCATAATGATCCAGGCGTCCATCTCTCTATTTCTAGGAAGAGCAACGGAAATGGTCGCGGTGGAGTTCATGGTTAAAGATTCGACAAAAGGGCAAAAAATAATCGTCTGTATTCGTGCATGTTCTCATTCCTATGTCTAACTACTTACAATTTCACATTGCGAATTCTAAGTTGTTGGATATAAGAATATGAATATATACAGATACCAGACGATTTTTATCTCCGACAAAAGTACTACTCCGTTCATTTTATAATATAAGGGGTTAGTTTGCATAACGACTTATATTATATTATAGAGCTGAAGAGAGTAGATATATGATTTATGTTTTAATTTTACTAGTGCTGCATGCAATAACCATAATGAAAGAATAAATATGAGTGGTTTGAGTGTTTCAAAGGGAAAAAGGGGTATGGGCTGAAGACTTTTAAATAGCAAAACTATAACTATATAAAAAATAATTGTTCTAAAAAAAAAGGGGTATGGTATGGGCACTTGCCCCACCAGACTCCACTGTATCTCTGCCAATAGTTGAAGTCTTGTTGTTATTCTCCGGCAAAGCATCTGATTTTATTATTTATGTACACTTAAGTTAGGAGGTTCATAATAAATTATTCTTATTCGAAGTGTGCGTGTTCATTTAATATTCTCTTTTTTTTTGTAATATTCCCTCTGTACCAAATCCTAAATTAAAATTATGAAAAAAAATTTGAGCATGAACAGTTACCATTATATTTTTATATATTGTGGAACTCATATGTATGCTAGATTATACTACAGACTTGTATGTTAATGAAACTTGTCACCTTTAAATATTGCTAGGATGTTAGTTTTAGGGATTTAGAAAATATATACATTTCAAGAAAATGGTTATTCGTTTAGCGGATTGGATTCTTTGTCCCTCATCTTCTCTGTCCCTCACCCAGTCTTGTCGGGAGGAAGTGGATATAACAATCAAAATTTATTATTTTACGACAAATTAAAATAGAAAATAGACATTCAATTTGGGATGGAAGAAGTATATTTAAAGATGAACGGAATTATGTATTTTCAACTTCACAATATTAGTTTATATTTTTTTTTATTTAATGAAGGAATTCGAACTCATAATCTCTACGTCATGAGACCTCATTTATATTTGGGTATGAAAATGCTTCTTTTTTTGTGTGATTCTGATTGGTAATCGACCCGATTTTATAACCCTGTAACCGACGATAATTCCGGTAGAATATGGTAAGGACCCCTTATCGACCGAAATAACCAATGTCGATATACATATTAAACTAAAATATAAGTAATACTTTTACTTTAAAGGAATTTGAAAATGAAAATAACTTCCAAACAAATATAAATAAAGTTATTATAACAGTGGTTTTAAAAAGACATTATATATAAAAAAAACTCAATAAAATAAATTAGTATTGTTGTGTTTGTGAAAGAATACTTTTGATCTGTTTTTATAATATTATTGATACTGTAGTTTTTTTTTTTTTGAAAAAAATTATTCCTTTTTTTTTTTGAAAAATATTACATTAAAATTACAACCGGTAAATTTGTTCAGTATTCAGTAACTAATTACTAGTTCAAGACGATATTCGAATATAAAAACTATAACTTATTGGTAATAGATACAGATTAAAATTTTACATTTTTTAAATTTTTTTTACATGTGTTCTTGTACATAGAACACGTGTTCTTGTATTCAGAACACATGTTCACGTTTAATGTACATATGTTTTTTATTAGTGACCAAATGTTCTGTTATTCTTTACACTTCAGTTTGTTCATTTCAGGTGCATACTTTGGATTTCCTTACAGGAAACCATCTACAAGTTGATGCACTAAGCTGTGCTCTTTGGGATTATGAAAATATGAAGAGTACGTTTAGTATTCTTTTCCCCGACAGGGATTTCGATAATGCTGGGAAAGCGATCCTTCTGGGGAGTAGCGACAAGAGAAGAAAAAAGAAAAAGTTAAGAAAACTTTTGTCTGAAAGAAGGAGGCTGAACAAAGAAATTTCCTTCAGGAGAAGTTTATTCGTTGAAGTAAACCAGGAAATTAGCAAGTTGAGGGGTATTTTTAATGAGGATAGGTTGGAGGAATCCGACATGGTGCTCCGCTTGGGCAGTGGCCTGGAAATGTGAATAGGGGTAGTAATTCCCAGAGGAGGAGATTTTAGGTAAGTGCTGATGATGCTAGGGAAGATATGGAGCTTGAGTTGACGAAAGTCCAAGGAGAAATGGAAGAAGAGGCTAATGTCCATATTTTAAATGAACCAGATTTCAATGATGAAGAAACTGACATAGCCCAATTTCTGGTTACTAAAGGGACCGACGAAGTTATTCGTGAGGTACTCGACTATTACCAGGATGTAAGCTCATACATTAATTGTTCTTGTATTCCGAACACATGTTCTTTTATTCTGAGAACATGTTGACTAATGAAAACTTTTAATTATTGAATTAGGATGAAGGG
>JAOWBF010095605.1:0-10032 GCA_028566175.1 Vinca major
AGGTTGACTTACCAGAGTTTCGCGCCACAGAACAGGCACGGACGAGTAGAGCTAGATACTTGCGAAGACTAGTCTTTAAGACGTGAGATAGAAGATACATGTAACTTAGCTCGAGAGTAGATTCAATGGGACCATTTGAATGCTGTGCTTGCGGACGATGTTTGAGCTCTTCAATTCGTGATGAATCAGATTTCGGTGCGTGAGCGGGAGAGAGGAAGCCGCACCTTCCTCCGTGTCCTGGGCCAACCACTGAGCCATCACACGACTGCTCCTTCTGCTTCTGCTGCTGGCCAACGCTTGCCTTGCTGTCTTGCCCGCCATCCTCCCAGCAGCGGGCAAGATCTAGGCAACGATAGCCGGATGACGCCCAGCGGGCAAGATGAGATGGCCGACCTGCGTCGGATGGTCCAAGACCTTCAGCGGCGCCTCGACGACGAGCGCGCGGCGGATCGCCAACGCATCGAGCAGCTCGAGCAATCAAGGCTCAGGGCCAGTCCCAGTCCTGAAGCCATCGAGTGGGACAGCGACGAGGTCGACGAGAACCTCAAGCGCTTTGGGCAGTGAAACTGTGCAAAGAAGATCGGTCTCCGGACCGAAGTGCTCAGTCTCCAATCTTGGAACTGGCAAGTAAACTCTTTTTCGATTGAGACGATGGTTCAGCTGTTCGCTACCTACCAAGTGGCTCGTATGCCAAGATGGATCTTTTCTTTTGAAAAGCCCACGAATCGTTCATGGACGGACGAAAGATCTCTTTCCGACCCTTCGGACTAAGGAGTGTACCACCAGATAGAATGCCAATGCAATCGTTGATGTCAAAGCTATTGTACCTGCAAGTGATACGCGTATGTGCTGAACAACTGACCATGTCCCGTTCGTTGCAATCACTCACCTCCGTGACTCTGATGTATCCAGGCTCTTCTGCCTCCACCGGCAGTGCCTCCCAATTTGAAGACATGCTCCTCTTTCTCTGCGTTTCTGTGCTCACAACCCTTGTTCCCAACCAGAACTGTCTCATTGTTTCGCCCTCGCCTGGAGAACGAATCCTTTCGACGCCCGAAATGCCCACTTTCTCGGCGCGCACTCAAACTGAAGCGCACTCGTGGACGGTCAGACGGGCTGATTCAAAGAATACAGACAGTGTGCGGCCTGCCTTGAATTGAGGTAGTTACGACCTGAAAAACAACCGCACGAGTCCGACTGCGGTGTTGGCGGGCCCAACATGCCCACGGCTGCGCCGCAGCAGCGCAGAGTGTGGAAAAATGAAGACATCGGGAGTTTCGATTCTTTGCACACCCACTGTTACCCTGTAGAGGAGCATCAGCGGCAGTGATGGCCCCAAAACTACAACAACACGCCACCACTGACCTCCAAACCGCCTCCCAAGCAAGTCTGCCGAAAGTTTACTATATAACCCAAAAACATGGCCATTCCTCCACAACCGCCAGTGAGTTGGGGCGCCGCGGCGCAGTATGACGCTGCTTCGGCTGCGAATGATTCTGCCAGGCGCGCCCGGTAAGCTGGCGGTTATGAGTTCGACCCTCGGGTCGGACAGCAGACGTAGGGCGCGGTCTCCGGACCGTGGCCGAACTGTTTTGCCATTCTTTTTTGCTGTTTTGGCGACAAGGAAGCGAGAAAGCCTGAGGCACGCAAGCACCGCCATTCGTTTTGCCGATTGAACCCGCACACATCTCCTTCCCTCCCTATCATGGAATGCAGCGGAAGGGTGTGCTCGTTTTCAAGTTCCGTCGGCCCTCGCCAGCGGTTTTGCTCGTGTTCCTGGCTGGGGCTTGGAAGTATTCATGTTTCGAATGAAGGATTCCTCAACGGCAGTGGGGTGGGTCTCTTGCTTCGTAGTAGAAGGCACTGGAAATCAAGAGGTAGTTGTCAGGTTTGGGAGGCTTGGAGTGGCAGGTCACGTCTCGGTGCAAATTGTCGCAACGAAATCATCACTGCAGGCATCAACTTCATGCGTATAATTGCTGCGGAATACCATCGATTTGACTTCCATGACTATGGGCTCCAGCATTACATGTACATCGGGGGTATGATCTTCGAAACAAGTACATACCAGGTTGATTCAACCTGAACTCGTGGATCGTCCACACTCGGCGCACAGCCTGTCCAAGAATTAGTAACATGACAACTCAAATCCTGGCAAATTTTTGCTTCTCACCTACTCACTGAACATGGTGCGAATACCAATCATGTAACAGAAACTCGAGCACGTGTCGCAGTGGCTCTTTCTCGTGGCAGTCCGTGGGGGACTGCTCACACTCGGTCTGCGTCGTTCGGATCGTCGCCCTCGAACATTCGTCCTTCGACCACGTATCTGCAAAACCGCAAACATTCCGCAAATTCCTGCGCGAAAGCGTCCATAGTCCTTGGGTGGACATTTTCGTCGTGAAACTGGGGGACCTGTCACAGATCCGCGACCAGGGCATCCATATCCACGGCGAGGTCCTCGAACTGCCCTTGGATATACCTCTGTTGTCTCCGTTGACGATTGTTGATCACCCGAGCCTCATCGACTGCCGCGACCAGATCATTGAAGGGCTGATCCACTTGTGCCCAGGCATCTTGTTCGTGGATTGCGTCCTGCATGCGGTTGTCAATAAACTCGGCAAACACCCGCTCAGCTTCGCGTGCATGTCGCTCGAGGTCATCGACCTCACTCTGGAGTCTACGCTCTGCGTTGCGTGCGCGGTCTCGGTCTTGCTATAGGTCAGCAGCAACTTGACGCACCAACATGGCGTTGGCCTGCTCCAACTCTCTTACTCGCTCGGATTGATCCTCGAGCACTCGCTGTGTAGCACTAGACCGCTTTCGCGATCCCCTTTGAGCTCCGGAGCTCAGTCTGAACATCAAACGTCAGTAACGAGCATAGAATCGTGGAAGGTCCATCATACTTTGACCGAAGAGTCTTCTTGCTCGGGCGCTCGACGTAATGTCCGAGTCCCTGTCTGTGGCTGTTTGGCTTGCGAGGCGGCCGGCCACCACCGCCGGAGGAGGATGGTGCTTGAGGGGAGAGGAGTTGCCGGCGCATTTTGATGCGAGCCATTTTGAATTTTTTTGCCAGAAATGGCGATTGAATGAGGGGAGGTGGGGGAGGCGAAGGTGTGTTTGGTGTTGTGGACAGTGGAAACGGGAGTGGGTGGAGAAGATGGACCCGCGACAGGCGGCAGCCGCAGGTGCTCTTTCCTCTCCGGAAACTTCCCAAGTCATTCGGTTCATCCCCACTACACCAACACAGCCCTGGCGAACCTACCTTCAAGAATTGCCTGGCACTCTTCTTGAACGTATCTTTTACCTACGGCAACAAAAGCGCAAAGCTGAGAGCCCATTGTCTCCCGTGAAACGCGGCCGCCGCCCGAAGAAGATGCCGTATTCCGCTGCTCCCACGCAGCCTTTGTTGGTAGCGCCACTGGCAGGTCTTCATCAGGTGGTTTTGAGAAATATGAGGATAGCAAAAACTTGGTCCTCGCTCCTAACAACGTATCCTCGTCGTCAGAGCTGACGCTGACGCTGACGCTGTCGCCTTCAACACCAGCTCCACCAAGAGATGCACATGAGGATGTCCCCGAGGCTCACAAGGCCCACAGGCTCGCGCGAAGACATCTGCAAGTACAAGTGGTGGAGGGGTGGTTAGTTGCTGGTGCTTTCGGAGAAGACAAAAGATGAGATGAACTACGGAGATGCGGCAGGGCTCGGTTCACTAGTCAGAAGCTGTCTTGAGACGTTGGCGGGGCAACGAACAGCTGGACCAACGGCCCATTGGCCCGATGAACTCATGCGTAACCCTGATTCAACGTCGTACTGTTCTGCGCTCCATCTCTTGATCCATCATCCAAAAGCCCAGATTGTCCCCCAAAATGATCCCCCCCATCTACCCGTATTCAGACCTGGAGACTACCCGTGGAGACCATTGTGTTCGAGCATAATAACCCGAGGGTAGTGAAAGAGCTGTTGGAAAGGGGGCGAGAACGCTGCGGAGCAGCTGCGGAGCAGGGAGAAGCGGTCGACTTCGAAGGGCTTCTTCACGCGGGGCGCGGAGCCTGGCACCAGCCTGATGGCGACATCGAGGTCTGATCGTAGCAGTTTCTGTTATGGTGTTACTCATTGCGGCTGGCTGGCATTTGGGGAGGTACCTCGGGCGACACTTTTTGGGCCCTGGTGCTGTTGATTCCTGTCCCATTTTCAAAGTCGTCTCCTAGAAGGTGGTGGTGTTGAATCGATCCGCATTGTCACAACGAGGGTAGGGTCGAGGTTCGAGGTTCGATGGTCGAGGGTGAGTGACGAGAGTGGAGCGGCGAACTGGTGAGTTTGCGAGCTGAACGAGGAAGTTGAGCAACAAAACTTGAACGGTGAGGGTCAAGCGACGAACTGGTGGTGCTCCTGGGAGCTTCTCTGGCACTGATGCACAGCCAGGAGAGCTCAGGGCATCGTTCAAGCCGGGGCTAGCTCAAGGGAAGAGGAGGCCCACTGGAATCAGGTAGGATGGAATCCGGTGGTGGAGTCGAGGCAAGTGCGGAAGTTGCGCCTGCGTGCGAGGTCTTGGACGCGTCCCCGCCCAGAACCTTTCAACTCCAAACAAACCTTCGTGCAACGTCAAGGTATTGCGAGCTCAAAGCCATCCAGAGCGATCCGGACTCTTCACTAACGTTTCTACGTGTAGATGGCTCACTAACACGGCCCTCTGCATTCTCTTCCTCCTCCTGCGGCTTCTGCTGCTGCTGCCTCACCGCGTACGCGTCTCGCTCCCACCCTCAAGTCACGGCTATGCTGACCCTGAACCACAGAGCCAATCATATCCACCCCGCCAGGTGGCCAGGCCTCATGGGCCGAACGCGTTGCCTTCTGGGCGACGCAGGGACTCGGGCTGTTCGACATCCCGAATGAACCGTTGTCAGACCCACGACAAGAACGGATCAGAGTCTTCTGCGAGGCGGAGAACGTTCGAAGACTCGAAGAAAGACTCGCCAAGAGGCAAGAATGGGTGGCTGCTAAACGAGCAGCCCGCGACGCCCGTGTGCGCGACCTTGGCAACGATAACCAGAAGACGCCCACCGGGCAAGATGCGATCGCCGGCCAGGCAGACAATGACATGTGGCAGGCGATCCAAGATCTTCAGCGGGAGCTTCGCGAGGAGCGCGAGGCTCGCGAGGCTGAGCGTGAAGCCAACCGACAACGCATCGTGGCTTGCGAAGAACGCATCGCGGCCCTCGAGCGAGGCTTCTGGAGCCCTCACGATCGGTTGTTCCCACCCGCTGAAGGCGCTGAAGACGCTCGACGCGCTCAAGGTGAAGAAGACGACGACTTCGAGGCGTTGATCCGGGCTGGGCATGCGGCCCTCCGTGATATTCGCGAAAATTTGTAGCCCACGCGCCTGACCTGTCGCTCTTCAAGCTTGTTCGAATGACCTACGTATTCAGTACCAAAGATAGGGCTGAAAAGTGACCTTGAAGGTCAAGCTTGGTGATTTCGCATGAAGCACCTATGATCCACTCAGTATAGCTCCAGATAGAACGAAATGAAGTGATTGACCTGTCATTGATTCTACTCGCATGTGATGTGTGCACTTACTACTTGAGCCTCCCGACTTGACTACCTGTATGCTACTGTGCTCTTTCACCTTGGCACGCCCGTCTTTGCTGCCTTTTCAGGTCGTCGCAAGAGCTCGTCTGCTTTCACCAAACTCCACGGGAGAACCTCCTCTACGGTTCCGGTCCTCTCAAAGCTGCAAGGCGTTCTGGTTGGAAGATGTTTGAAAAAGCCCTGCTCCTGAGTATTCGAGTTGGCGCAGAGGCGGCTCAGTGGTGAGAACAGTCACCTGTGGACCATCATCGAGCGACTGGACGACACCGTCCGACAGCTGAATCGGCCCGGCAACCAACGTCGCAGGAACCGCTGGTAGAGGAGGACTCGGAGGCCAAGGTATAGCCGGAGCCGGAGTGAGTCTCTGCGCTGAATGCTATGCGCTTAAGTGTGCATAGGCTCTTTTTGGGTTTCCTACGGCGCAGGACTTAAAGACGAGGATGAGGATGAGGCCAGAGCCAGGGTGAGTCTGCGATAGAATGCTATGCGCGAATAGGTGCATAGTGTTTGAGTTGTCTGCGGTCAGCTCAAGCTCGATTAACGCTCAACAATCTCAGCGACGAGAAGATCGTTCTGGTGACTTTGATTTTGCATTGGCAGGATAGAATTTCAATACAGTTTTTGATGCATTACCTGTCCCGCCAACTGCAGTGGTGACTTGCGCGTGATGAAGTGGTCGTGATGTACGCTCCTACCCGACGAAATGGGGAGTCTGTCCTGGCCAAAGTCGACGCTCAGCATGGCCACTGAATGTGTGGCGAGAGATGAAGGCGGTGGCAGTCCCACAGTGGGTGTCGAAAGAATTGAGGCATCGTTTACTGGATTAGTTGCGCCTGGGGAGCGTTCATCCACTATTACAGCGGCGCGATGGGAGCAGTCATCGACTTTTGCAGTGACGCGTAGGGAGCAGTCGTAAACCATCACACATGCGCTTGAAGAACTGTGTTCGTTGCTGCAGCCATGTGGGAGTCCAATTTCTTTCGACATCCGCCCGCCGTGGCCCTTTCGATCAATGATTCGCGACATCGGGAACCGGGAGAGATGCCGCGGCGCAGCTCATCAATCTACATCGATCAGGGTTTGGGAAGCCTCGACGCCGACCGACCATCCGCAGAATGGTAGTGATGTGACTGGAGACTGAAGTGTGCAAATGACGCGAGACGCCTTGCCAATCGGATTCGAAGGCGACTGGCGACGATCTGAGATCATCATTCATCCTCACCCGAATTCTCGAGATTCGGTAGAGTGGTTCTCGAAGCGAGAAGCTGGCGATGCTCAGGGGTCAAGAGGGAAACGTCTACTCCTGCATTAATTTTTTTTTTGCATATTTCGTACATACCCTGCCCCTTTGACGCATCCAACGAACACAATGTTGCTTGCGCCTCGCCTCCCACACACGACCGTCAAGACTGCCAAACAACTCCATCCGCGGACATCACGACCCACATATCCGGCACTTGTTGCTGGCGAGTGCCGCAGAAAAGACCAGCAAGCCTCCCCGAGACCCCGACTCTCCACGTGCAGTCGGTCCCGAACTTCGGCCTTTCCCGCCCGGATGATCTGTACCGATTTGGCCAATATTCCGCTCGGCAGTTGTGTGGGCGCGACGGGGGCGATGTGTTGACTGTTTAGAGTCGGAGCACTACAATCTGCCATCTTTGCCGGAGGCGAAGGACTCGACGTAGGTTTGCAGAGCCCATGCTCGTCGAGAGGCTGCCTGCTCCGCGGGAAAAGAGTCATGATGAAGACAGAAAGAAAGACGGCGCGTCATTTTGGCGTCAACATCTCAAGAATCTTGTGTTGACGTCTGTCAGACTTTTGCGGCATTCTGTGTGCTGATCAGCTCGCCAAAAAGATCGTCAGGTACAGCGGCTGGCGGTCTCAGCCTGATGCAACATCCACCATCGAGAAACAGGACTTTGCGAGGGAGTTGCCGTTTCGCCGTGCCAACAACCGAAGAGCCCAGATTACCGGCAAGCCGATCGGGACGAATGCCAACGCCTTGGCTCGCTTGTGTGGCATCCAATACCGCCCCTGAAGGCGACAAGGAGAACGCGGTGGAGCGTTTGGTCAGCGAGATTCTGTCTTTTGCTGGACGTCGAGTTGAGGGGCGCGAGAAGACGTGGCACTGGCTGCGTTAAGCGATCGGGAGCGACAGGCAAATGGAGACGGCATATGTAACGCTGCAGCTCAATTACGAAAGCAGTCTGAGGGTGGATCTTCTTTGTCTTAAGTGTTTCACATCTTTCTCCGCGTCTTTTACTGCGACAGCGAGCGTTCAAGAACATGGCAGCGCCCGAACCCAATCGCGTTTTCGACCGACTGCTCCCTGGGTGCAGCCCGCGACGGTGGGTGGCAGCTCCCTTGGTGTAGTCCGGTGGCGAAGGACAAATCTCTGCCCACGTAAGGTCCCTCAGACGGAGAAGCAACCAGAGACTAGTGAGAAGCCCTGTTGTGCGTTCATCTGTCCAATGTCAGCTTCGCTTCTTGATTTCTCAGCCCGGGTCTCTTCTTCTGCCGCCTATGTTTTGCGAAGACCCACTAGTAGACAATGGATTCGGAAGTGACGAGTTCGTGAGGTTAACGGCATGAGTAAAGACGATTCTGCAAAAGATTTGAAGCGTGACGACTTTGTGGCAAATTTCTTCTCAAGATGGTTTTGGGGGCGCGGGCGCGGTCGCGGTTGCGTGTCGCGCAGCTCGCGTCGTGTTGGCGTCGGGTGGTTGCAACGTCCTCGCCGCCTGCTTGTCACTAACACGATACTCCCCTCCACAAGCTTTTGGATAAGCACCGATGCTGGTCTGGATGACACCCTTTTCCTCGCCCTTCAAGGTCTCAATTCAGCGCTGATGAGGCCGCTTCACAAGGCCCACGCCTTCATTCCCCAGGAACGGCGCAGGGTTCTTCGAGCGTTTTCGAGAGGTCCCCAGGCGCTTGGGGACAACGCAAAGACAGTTTGAGCATGGCCACAGAGCTTCCAGACATGTTTTCCCTCGGCTAACCCCATGCCAATCGCAGGTGCTTGTCTTTCCTGATTCCAGATTTCAGAACCTTCGATAAGAGTGCAGCATTGCCCAACGTTCCAGCAAACCAGCATCTCCTCGGACGTTGTTCCGTTCTGCCGGGCCGTACCAGTCAGGGCAGCAAGCTTATCTGGACGTGGGCAACCTTCCGAACAAGTGGGATGACGGCTGTGACATTGGAGATCCGGCACTTTGGAAACGGTCCAGCAAGACGGCACGGGACGGCTCGTTCAGGAAGGAGGTATGCAGGAGGATATTGGAGCGAAATGACGCACATGCAGGGCTTGGGGGTGCAAACAGAGACGTGCCGCAGCCTCAAAAGGACGAAACCTAGCTGCGCGTAAACAGCCTCGGCCTGGGCATTAGCGACAGCTTGCGATCAGGAGTCCAGGCGAAAGAAGGTTGAATGACAAAAGAGAAGGCTGCGAGAGTTGCGGAGAAGGGTCCTGAATAAGGGGGGGTTGTCCATGGAGATTGATTGATGAAAGGCCGAATCATGTTCCTGGCGAGCTTCGGCCTGACCCGTCGTCTCCGCGCCAAACTTTCTGGAACATGGGAACACCAAGCACCGCGTCCTCTAGTTCGACCTCAGCTCGCCGCAAACGCCCATCTACGCAGCAACAGCGAGCAGCAAATCCGCAGGCTTCTATTGAGATGACGGGATCTCGGGCCGTCCCTCTTCGCAAGACGTTCAGCCGCGAAGAACCCGCGACCGCGTTGAGGGTGACCCCTGCGAGCCCCGGACGACATCTGCTGCATTGGCGACCCCCGATCTTATGTAACTTGTGGACAGGTCCGACAGCGCAAGCCTGCTCCGACAATTGTGCAGAGGGACGCCTCCGCGTTGACCCCAAATGGCGCATGCGGCGCAGCAAAAAGCAAACATAACCCGCGGTGACGAGCCAGGGGACAGGACAAGAGCGGGAACAAGACTGGACGATCACGCTGGATCAGGAACAGAGGCCAAAAGTGATTTTTGCCGCCGCTGGTCGGGCTGGGGTGCCTGAGGGACCACCTAAATCCGACGCTGCTGCGTCATCCGATCACACCGCTCTCTTCAAGTCTCAAGTCTGCTCCCATGTTTCTTTCCACAGCTGCAATGAGAACCACCCAGTGGGAAGCACAAAACATTGGCGTCAACCTTGAGATCGTGCCCGAGAAATTCTGCGCTCAAATTGTTCCCAGTCCGTACCCGAGTCATTCGAGTCTCGGCCTCTTGCGCTTGGACGCGCTGATCCGAGTCCCCTTCACACTCAAAATAGCTGTCCGGCCGCACCTCCAACCAACCTCGCCTATATTACGAAATGTACTATGGACTTCGTCTCCCACCAAAAGTCTCTGGCAACAGACGTGAGCGAGGCTCCATTTTTTCAGCCTGCAGGAGCTTGACGTATGCAGGAGACTTCGCTTGCACACC
>JAOWBF010095821.1:0-10028 GCA_028566175.1 Vinca major
GTCCAACTTATACTATAGTAAGGATACTCCCACGGAAATAAAAGCTCTTGCCTTTTCTATCCTCAACATTCCTAAGGGGGATGGAAAGGGAAAATATCTGGGTCTTCCTTATATTACAAGACGATCTAAAAAAGAGGTATTTCAGTTTGTGGTGGATAAAATATGGAAGAAGCTCAGCTGCTGGAAAGAAAAATTTTATCATTTGCGGCTCGAGTGGTGTTAATAAAATCAGTGATTCAGGCTATTCCCACTTACGTTATGTCATGTTTTGTCCTCCCCCAATATTTCATAGACGCCATCACGAGTATGACCCGCAACTTTCTGTGTGTGTGGGGAGGGTGATGAAAAATGTAGAAAGATATGTTGGAGAGCCTGGCATGAACTGTACAAGCCAAAATCTCAAGCGGGCCTTGGACTTAGGGATATAGCAACTTTTAATCGAGCCCTATTAGCTAAGCAAGGCTGGCGAATTTTGCGCCAACCTCTTTCTTTCTGTGCTAGGGTACTACGGGAAAAATACTTTCCATTCGATAACTTTTTGGATGTCCCGCTGCAAGGTAGGACTTCTCTTGTCTGGCAAGGTATCTTCAAAGGTCGGGAGCTGCTTAAGGAAGGTTTGAAATGGCGAATAGGAGATGGTACTCAGGTCAAATTTTGGTATGACAAATGGCTGTCTACTCCGCATAGTTTCAAGCTTCAAGCTCCTGCTGATATGTCGTTTTCCACAGGAATTATTCCCTTATCCTACTTTATTGATTTCCAAAACAATGATTGGAATGAACGGCTACTCCGGTGCTACGTAACTGCGTATGAGGTAGACGAAGTCTTGAAGGTTCCTTTATGCAACAACTGGCCAATGGATCGGCTTGTCTGGGCCTACGAGAATAATGTCCATTACACTGTTAAATCCGGGTATCACCTAAAAATGGACCGGGATCAGGTCAAAAGGATGTTGCCTTCCACCTCGAGTGGTAGCCCGTCGAGGACTTGGGGCAAGATTTGGCAACTACCTGTTGCACCAAAGCTCCAGGTTTTTCTCTGGAAGATTTTCCAGCGCATTCTCCCTACTAACTTGGCATTGTCTCGAAGAATTAGCTCATTTGAGTCTCAATGCCAGTTATGCCAGGGTGAACCTAAAACTATCTTACATGCGCTATTTATCTGCCTGGTGGCTATGAATATTTGGGGTCAGACTACTTTTAATATAGCGACCATCACGTCAAAGGACACATTTCCTTCCTGTCTTAATCCCATTTTATGGGAAAAGGAGGATGTTGTAACCCCTTTTATTTATGTCGCTTGGGGCATCTGGTGCAATAGGAATAAATTTATCTTTGAGGATAACATGAAACCGCCGGCCGATATTGCTAACACTGCAATGATTTGCGCAGCAGAGTTTAGTAACATCTTTACCTCTTCTATCTGCCACGGCCAAGGCCATCGCCCAGAGACTCTGCCTACTCATGATCAGATTCGCTACATGCTTAAAGGTAAGGCAAAATTATTTACACTTGACGACCCTAATCTGGTACCAAGGACTGTGGCTAATAGGCCGACCAGTCCTAGGATATGGAGACCCCCGAATTTTAGTTTGTATAAGCTAAATATCGATGGATCGTGGCTAGACGGAAAAGGTGGTATCGGTGCAATAATTCGAAACCATGAATGTGCATTCATAGCTGGGTTTTCCAACTACCTTAGGTTTTCACCAAGTCCTGAGCATACAGAAGCCTTGGCACTCCTCGAAGGAATCAAATTTGCTATCTCTAATGGTTTACGAGTAGACTTTGTGGAAAGCGACTGCAAAGCCCTGGTCACCCGCATCCACAATGAGGAGGAAGACTTGTCGTCCATTGGTCTTTTCGTTAGCCTCATTAAAGAAATTCAGGGGATTAGGATAGCCAATATATCATATGTTCATAAGTTATGTAATTCGTCTGCCGATGTATTGGCTAAATATGCTATGAGGTCACAGATCTCGTCTCAATGGTTTGGAGGTCCTCCGAATTTTCTTCTACCACAAATTTTTACTGATATTAAATAATATCCAATTTTTCTGTTAAAAATAAAAAAAATAAATTGGTCTATTCGGTAATTCGATTTCTAAAATTTGAAAACTGAATACCAAACCAAATTATTTTAACTTTTTCAAAATCGAACTGAATAAACCAAAATACCGAATAAACTGAACCATACAGTAAAATTTGATTTGTTTCAGTTCGATATTTTGTTTCAACCAAATAGTGAACACACATAGCTAACACATACCAATACAATTAATAAGGGTCTAGGTGCCCACCCCTTAAATAAAAACTCAGCTAAACAAAGCTATAACCACTCACATTTTTTGGCATGAACCATACCAAAATAATATCAGTATTTGATTTTCATAAAATTTTGGTTCGATTCAATTTTCATAACACGTTACAAAACTGAACCAAATTTTGAAATTTTGTTACGAATACCAAATGCATATCCTTAGTATAAGTATTTCGATTGACTTAGTATAAAATAAGTGGGGCCCATGACCCTTTTTAATTCTCTAAAATGGCTAAAAAATACACATATAGAAAGAATTCATAGAGGAGTTTCAGGTAGGAGTTATTGACGTCAATGGCGCCACACATGAATATGACCCAGCCACACAGGAACATGACCCAGTCTACGTGGACATACATTCACATGTCAGCCTAAAATGGATTTGGCAAATCTGTTTTTGCAAAAAATATTGTTCCATAATTTTCAATATCATGGTTAGCCCATTATGCATTTTCTATGTCATTCTAAAGCAAAACCCCATATTTTTGTAGAAACCTCTACACACAGCACATCTCTTGTTTTGTTTGAGTTATTTTTATGGCTAAATCACATTCCTTCAATTAGTTTTCAAGCTGACCTAGACACTTTGGATCACGCATTGCTATGTCAGCTAAAGATGTAAAATTGATTTAGGGAATACAACTTCAACTTACCCTAAAAGAAATACCCTAACGAATTTTAGGGAAAGACAGTTTCTATGAATGTGATTTTCATTTGTTGTTATATTGTTTAACATGAATTATATTTCATATCCCCTCATCTTAATAATTTTTTAAATTATGATGAAATATGAAAATAATAGATAGATTTTTTTAAAAAGGTACTACCCATTGATGAGATCGTTAGAATTGAATGAAAGATTTTATTAAAGTAGTATAAAAATACACAGGCAACACAGAAATTTGAGATTACATAAACAAAGTACATTCAAAACATTTACATGAATAATACTTAATGAAATTACAATAAAGACATCCAACTAGGTGTCGCGAATCTTAACCCTAACAGGAGCGACCAGTTCCATCACTTTGAGGGACTGTGCACCTTCTTCGGTTGTGTCAATCTCGTGGTAGTTTCAACACTTTCGATATTGAGGCTTTGTAGTCTTTCTAAATCCATTTTCAACAATCAAACATCATATATATTTTAATTTTCATAGTAAATATTTATTTTTTTTCTCGAGAGTCCTTCTCTTTGATGTGTCATGCACGTTAATGATAATGAAAATTATGAAGCACTGATCAGTAGAGCGAAAATGGTGAACAAAATGTGTATAGCTCTAATCTATAAGATTTCATCAAAAAAAAATTTTTTTGCTCCGCCAATGTTTATATGCTTTTATGAATTTATTTTGTCAATGTTAATTGTGCCCCCAAAGAAAAATTTCTGGCCCCGCTACTGTATATGCATGGCATTTTTCTGAGAAACTCAGATTGAATGGTTGAAGAAGGTGGTGTTGATAGTATTCGTAATAGGTTCGATGAGATGATAGAAATGATCATAGAGGAGCATCAGGAGGTAAGCAGGAAGAAGAAGTTCCTTGGTGATGATCATGATGTTGAAGAAGTCAGGGATCTTCTTGATATATCAGAAAATGAGAGCTCTGAATTCAGATTGACTAGAGAAAACATCAAGACATTTGTCATGGTAATGTAGCTTCTCATGGAAAACTGTATCCTAAACCTTACCAATTGATTATGGATCCACGCTAGCTTTACTTGTACAAGTAAAGCAACCAGAAATGTATGAGGTCAGGACCATTATGTCAGGTTTATAATACAATTATCCGCTTCTCATACCATAAAAATTATAAAGGTGACAAACATCTTGAATGTACTAACCAATATATCAATTAGACTAACCCTATCAAGAACACTCCTCTCCACCTATTTCAGGAAAGTTTAACTCTTAATCCTGTTTTGATGGATAAGTTTCTGCAATTCTAGTATGTAACAATAAAGGAAGCAAAATAGTAGAATTCTTCCTATCTCATTATAAATGCTTTTAGGGGTAGGAAGGTGTCGAACTCCAAACCTATTATTCTGCCTCACAAGCCTTCTTTGCAGCAATTGCACTAGCCTTCTTTGACAGTAGAATGGAAAGTAAAAACTCAATTCTTTCTTGGTACTGCCGGCCGTGTTCTAGGCGACAATTCAATATAAAATATTCACAAGGATTCTAACTAGTGACTTAGAAGTAACATCAACTACCATTAAAAAGACAAATTAAAGGAAGTGACCAAGAATCTGAAGTAAAGATCCAAGTAAGAAAATGAATTTCTTAAAAAAGATGCATCAGAAGCTATTTTAATTTACTTATTAAACAAATCTATATCATGTCCAGCCATTAGAAAATCTGCCGGCCTTCACTGCATTGAAATATTATAGGTAACAAATAAAAAAACAAAAGTAATATTATTATTTGACCGTTTCTTGATGATAGCAAGAAATTTTTTCTGTTTGGATTTCATGGATGCTAAACTGCAGCAATATTATATTTTAAGGTTTTACCAGGTCAATAGAACATTAAAAACAAGGATAGTTCATCTATTTAGGTAGTTGAGTTCATGACCTTTCGAAACTTGTCAAGTGTTGAGAGATTCAATCATGGCAGATATCAAAGGATATGTTTTTCTTTTCCTTATTTGGCTAATTTCAACCATCCTGATCAGGTCATTTTTCCGAGCTAAATCAGGTTCGCGGCTTCCTCCAAGCCCTTTCGCACTTCCAATCATCGGTCATCTCCATCTCCTAGCTCCAATACCCCATCAAGCTCTACACAAACTCTCCAAACGTTACGGAAGTTTAATTCACTTGTACCTCGGTTCTGTCCCTTGTTTAGTTGCTTCATCCCCCGAAACTGCTAAAGAATTCCTCAAAACTCACGAAAGATTCTTTTCTAACCGGCCTCAAACTGCTGCCACTGATTTCCTAACATATGGTTCCCAAGATTTCTCATTTGCGCCATATGGACCTTATTGGAAGTTCATGAAGAAACTATGCATGTCTGAACTTCTTGGTGGTCGTACATTAGACTTCCTACTTCCAGTTAGACGCGACGAGACAAAGCACTTCATTGAATTCCTACTACAAAAGGCAAAGACAGGCGAAGAAGTTAATCTCGGAGCAGAGCTAATCACCATGAGCAACAACATTATATCGCGAATGCTTATGAGTACAAGATGTTCTGAGAACAAAGATGAAGCTGGGGATGTTAGGAAACTAATTCAAGAAATAGCTGAGCTGACAGGGAAATTTAATTTATCCGATTATGTATGGTTTTGCAAGAACTTGGATTTGCAAGGATTAAAAAAGAGACTTAGAGATGTTCAAGAAAGATTTGATGAGATGATGGAAAGGATCATAGAAGAACATCAAGAATCAAGGCAGAGGAAAACTCAAGGGGTGAAAGATTTGCTTCATATATTGCTTGATATTTCTGAAGATGAAAACTCAGAAATCAAATTGACAAGAGAGAACATCAAGGCTTTCATCCTGGTATTGTTTTTTTCTTTACATTGACCTAATCATTAATTTAGAAATGAAAATCTCATCCAAATTTAGTATTATCAACATTATTCCAAACTAAACTCAGCCCTAAGTCATTAAGTTCACAACAAAGAAATAAGAGTTTTGACCATCATTGTCACGTCTCATTCCCGTTGAATTTGGAAGTGGAACATATAGACCTGATAGCACCCACGTCTAATTACTATGCAATCGTTTTCACTATGTCAAAATAAATATTACAATTTGACATGGGTGCTTAGGTCTATACCGATATATTAGTATTCAATAATATCAAACAATTCAAATATGGGAATGAGTATCACATTCACCTCCCCGCCTTAAGCATAGGACCAACCAGGGACATGGGATTCTAGATGGCTACCACCTCACACGATGTAAGTTGTACCATTTAGTTCCAGCAATACAGGCTGGTGATCTGCTCCGATACTTAGAACGTCATGGTCTTGTGTGACACATGATGCTGATAACACTCGCAACCAACGACTAGACAAGTGACTTTAATAATCTCAAACAATTAAGATATGAAATGGGATATCACAATTATCCTCAGTAATTGTACCAGCTCACTTAAACAAACATTTTGCAGGACATATTTGGAGCAGGAACAGACACCTCAGCAATTACAATAGAATGGGCAGTAGCAGAGCTAATCAATCATCCAAACATATTACAAATAGCAGTTGAAGAAATTGAGTCTACAATAGGAAACAACACAAGACTAGTAGAGGAATCAGATATCCCAAATCTCCCATACCTTCAAGCAATTGTTAAAGAAACATTAAGGCTTCATCCAACAGGACCATTAATTGTAAGAGAATCATCTCAGGATTGCACTATTAATGGTTACAAAATCCCATCAAAGACTACACTTTTTGTTAATGTTTGGGCTATTGGTAGAGATCCAAATTATTGGGAAAGCCCATTAGAGTTTATCCCAGAAAGATTTGTTCTTTGTGAAGAAGAAGAGGGAAAAGGAAAAGGCCAAATGGATGTAAGAGGACAGCATTTTGAGTTGTTGCCCTTTGGTAGTGGTAGAAGAGGTTGTCCTGGTACTTCTTTAGCATTACAAGTTGTTCAGACAAATCTTGCTGTAATGATTCAGTGCTTTGATTGGAAGATTAAAGGTGGGGGGCAAAATGGCAAAGTTGATATGGAAGAAGGAATTGGGATAACACTTCCTAGAGCTAATCCTTTGGTTTGTGTGCCTGTGCCTAGGCTCAACCCATTCCCACCAATGTGATCTGTGTGTATTTGAATTGAGTTTGAAAATCAAATGAGAATTAACTTTTCTCTTAAATTGAGTATGAGAATAAAACCTCAAACGTTAATTCATAAATAATTTGATTTGAGTTTGAAATTGATTTGAGATTGAGTACAGAAATCTTAGATTCAGACCAATTCAGTCATAACTCAAATAGACTGAGGATGAAATTTACAAAAAGTTTTATCCTTCCAAAGTTTATAAGTTGTGCTTTTAGAAAAGCTCCCCCCCCCCCCCACACCACCACCACTCCACCCACCCACACACACACACAATCCTTCCATGTATGATTCTGATACAATGGCCTATGGTCCACCAAATACATGAAAATGTACGACTTTCCATTCCTTTTTTATTAGTGGCGAAGTCAGATATTTATCATTAGAGACGACTTTTTTTTACTAAATTATTTTAGATAGGCGAAATACAATATTTATAAGAAAATATTATAGAAAATAAAATTTTCCTATACAAATTTGCCATTTCTAAAAATTTTAAGTGGCGGGCGCCCTTCTTGCCCTTTGGCTTCGCCACTGCTTTTGATCATCGAATACATATGAAGAAGAACACATAATTTCACTCTAGATTAATAAGAACCCACTTTTTTCAAGCAAATTATGCATTCGCATTGAATTTGAATTTAAATTAAATACAAAATATTTATTCGTCACTTGTATTATTTTTCATAAATAATTTACCTTCTGCATAATTCGAGAAGTTTGATCTCAAATCAAATTTTATTCAATACTACCAACGTCATGGTTTCTTTGATTTTTGATTTTTACTTTTTACTTTTTACTTTTTTAAAGGTTAAACCAGTCTTTTTTGATTAATGCGTTTACCTCTACAAAACTCAACATTTTATAAATACTCCATAAAACATATTAATTTAAATAAATTAAAAAACAAATGGATTAAAAAAAGTCTTTCTTAACCAAACCCCTCTTATAAGAAGAAATAAAAGCCAATCACAATCACATGCATCAAAATATATACTGCCCGGCCCTGTCTTCGTCTATAATGATTTGTAACATTTGGATTTGAACCATAACAATATCCACGGGAAACTTCCAGAAGGATTGAGTCAGTTTACTCTGGAGTCCTTGAATGTGAGTTACAATAGGCAATGTGGTCAGATTCCAACCACCACGGCTCTATTGCAGAATAGGTATTTGTTATATATATATAACATCCCACATAATTAGTCAAACTATTACAGTACATTTGATGAGGCATTCTTAGGTCTATAACCAAAATTGCCAGAGTTCACACTATTTGGTGGCGATTGTAGGGTTATTGTAAAATGAATCATTACCATATAATTTTTTTATAGGCGATCGTGATTATCACTTTTCCACCATATAATGAGGTTCCCCAAAATGGGTGCCCGTTGATTTTTCCATATACTTTCCCAATTATGAAACTATCATCATAGGCAATGCTGTTTTAGTTGTAAGAACTAGTTCCTCCAGCTTGACCAGAGCTAATAGAAGAATCCCAAATTGTACCAATGCCCCCAAAGCACCAATTGTAGAAATTTTTAAATGCGCAAACATATATTTAAATAAATAATTTGGGTGATGAGTGGGTCGAGTACAAACACATAGATTAAATCTCACAATAATACTATGGAGATGAACCGCCGACAATATTGTATGCATCAAATCTCAAATGCATAAGGATCTATAATCCTGACTACACCACAAGACTACTCCTGACAACACTCAAAACCACACCGAATACGTGGACAACTCTTCTATCTATATAAGAGTAAAACCTAATAGAATCTCAGAGATATCTAAGAAATATAATCTGACTAGTAAACTACTAAAGCAAATCTAATACAATCAAGCTAGTAATTACCAAAATTAAATATTCTCCTAAATAATAATAAGACGGATTTAATAATTCCAAAATTGCCTCCCTTAAATCAACCTCGGCAATAAATCCGATCCAATTCATCACGAGCAAAAATCTCCATTGCTAATTTTTTCACTGTGAACAATTTGTGCAACACCAATTTAGAAGTAACTTTATTCTTCATATGAGGAGACCACAAAATCTTGTACTTTGCAAACAACCTGTATTACTAGCTCCTCTTTCATGTTCACACATTCAGATTCAATCAAAAAATTACTTGCCAAGAAGGCTGTGGCCCAGTGGGGCAAGCCTTAACCTGCGACCGAGAGGTCACATGCTCGACATCCGCCTCCTACGAGGGCAAATAAAATTCGCTAGAATTAGGGTACTGATTAAAAAAAAATCAAAAAATTACTTGAACTAAAACTATTTTTTTGCACGAAATATATTTTTCTCCAACAATATCATTGAATGCCTCCAGTTCATGATCTTTAAAAGACTTTAGAAATTCATTATTTCTAATATGAGGCAAATTTTCAATTTACATATGTTTTTTACTTTGAACAACAAAATCAACAAAAACTTTTTCATCCCTAAGATCGGTCCATTTTTCTTCATCTACCAATTCTCTATCAAAAAACATACATTCTTTCTCGTAATAATCAGTCAAGAGAAAGTAATTTTTCATATGTTGTCGCCACATATCAAAATTATTTTTTCCATCAAAGACAAAAACTGGACAAACACTCAAACTTCGAGAATCCCACATAACACTACCTCTACCTAGCTCTGATGCCAATTTGTAGAATTTTTAAAACGTGACAACATATATATTTGAATAAATATTTTGGTGGTGAGTATTGGAGTACATACACAGAGATCAAATCTCACAACAATCATATAGAAATGAGGAAACAATATTATATGTATTGATTCTCAAATTCATAAGGATCTAAATTCTAACAGCAGCACAATTTTACTTCAGACCACAGTCAAAGCCACTCAGAATACGTAGACAACTCTCCTATTTATATAGAATTTAATAATTACAACAGTTG
>JAOWBF010096244.1:0-10025 GCA_028566175.1 Vinca major
CCTCGCGTCCTTGAGGCGTGCGCCTTGGTCCCTCATCGCCTCGGCTTGTCTTGCGCTTTTTAAAACTAAGGTAAGATTTCATGGGACCATTTTGTATAAGCCTGCTATGCCAATGAAGCATTCGTCTAGTGGCCAAGGCTGAGGCCTTATGACGTAGAGGTCATGAGTTCGAATTCCCTCCCCGCTTCTTGAATCCCCTCCCTGCTTCTTCAATCCCCCCATTTCTTGTAATAGACAGGTCCCCTTCCTCCAATAAAAAAAAAGGTTCTTTTCAAAAATAAAATTTTTTGTTAGTTAAATGTGTGACTTATAAGCTTGATTCATTGGATGGATTTATTGCATGTGTATCGACTGTGTACTGCTGGCATGGTTTGTCTTTATGATTGTAAAAATAATTCCGAAGATGACTTTACAGTTATGTGTTGATCAATTTGTTACCGGTGATTTTCTAAACTTAATACAAATCCTCTGAAAGCTTTCTTTTGTATTTAGAACATTGGATAGGTATTGTCTTTCAACTTTTTGCCTGCAGTCTTTGAGAATCCTTCCTCATCTGTCTCAGGAATGCGTGGACATGTTATTCCATAATGTGGAGGGTAGAGAGGGGGAATCTATAATTGGAACTGAGCAAAGTCTATGGATACTCCTCTATTTCATTGGCTAAAGTAGGGTAATAACTAATAAATTCAGGGCACTCGTCTTCATGTGCCCATTAGACTTAATTTTATTGTCAAGCGTGAGAATGCCTCAAAAAATTAATCTGTGTATGTATACAAGTGGAGGAGTTTCCCAACTCCAAGTGCAAAATGCATGAGCTGGGGCTTTTTACTTTCCAGAGGGATGCTCATACCCTTCATTCCATTATAAACTCCAAGATGCCTCGTGTTAATTCAGGAAGCTGTAATGCAGACTATTGTGTGTGTGTGTGTGTGTGTGTGTGTGTGTGTATTTCCCTTTTCTTTCGCAAAACATCATATCCTAGTGACTACCAAATGAGTTATCAATACTGAAACTCTTCCGCGAAATCATGTCACCTAATTCTTTACTCGTAACAACCACTGTATGACTTATTCTGCTTTATTTGTTTTATATTGTCTTGGCAATAATGGCATTCTACGTGAGTGCAAAGGCTATTCCTGTGTTTTGCTGTCCAGAAGCTGTGCTGGCATAGCCCAACTGGAAATGCCCCTGTAGTAATCTTCAAGCCTTCAATCTATGATGCCTCTTATCTTTGATGCATATAGTTGGTAGCTATTTTATGATGTATGGTTGTGCAGATCTACAGTCAAATATGCACGTGTTCGTCAAGTAATCACACTATTTTAAGGGTTGGCTATAATGTCACGTAGGATTTATTCTTATCACCATTGTGTTCTTTAATTGGGAGTTAAAGTTTAAATGTGTAAATACCTTTTTGAATAATGTTTTAGTGTTTTGTGTTCTTTACCTGCATTAAAATGGTCATCTGATTTTTGTCTCAGTTGACAATAAAACCTAATCCCGTTGAAGAAACTGGGAATTGAATCTCCCTTTTGACATTGTTATTTATATTCTTTTCGTTTTCTCTTTGGGGCAAGGAGTAGAAGATCAAGGGGTGTTCTTCCTCTGTTGTTGGCATCAATTGTGTCTTTAAAAGGGGAGTACTAATGCCCTAAAAGTAACTGTGAAGACGTAAAAGGTCTTCGGTCTTGGTAGATGGAATATGTAAATGATTGTTTTATTCAGGCTTACTCGAGTCTCCCCAGCCATTTGTTTATCTGCTTTAATTGGTACTTTGATTCTTGTCCACTATGAGCAATTGCATAACATGGCTATGTGCATCATAATGTCTGTGCACATTTTCGGAAGTTAATCATGCAAGTTTGTCGTGTGTCTTGAAGGATTATAGGCAGACACATCCAGAGGTCACTGTTCTTGATCCTCCAGATGCTATACAACACGTGTACAATCGCCAATCCATGCTTCAGGAGGTAGCTGACTTGAACTTGACTGATGTTTATGGTAAGTTTGTTTTCATTTTCCTTCAGTGAAACCTTTTTTCCCCTTATGCTTCGAAAGTGAATGAAGACTAGTTGTATTTATGAGATGCTGTAATTGCTTTCACGCAGAGCTTCTGCCACGTCCGTTACTGGAGAAACTGGCAAGGGAGCTGCGCCGCAGACTGGTACTTTTCTGTCTCAGTATTTTGAGAAGAAATTCCGTATCCTTTGTTGCCATTATAGTGCAGTCATTTAAGACTGCTCTGATCTTGTTATTTCTTTTCTCAATATCTTTGTGCAGGGTCTTCGTCTCTTCAACTTGGATACAATCCGGGAGCATGGAACAAAAGACAATTACCATGTCATAGACATTAACTACTTCCCTGGTAAGTAAATCTACAAATTTCTTAATAGGGAGTTCCGCTTCATTAGGGCAATAATTGTCAAGCTATTTTAATCTGTATGTTGGTTCCATCTGACTAATGCAAAACTTAAATATGGTTTCTGCACTTGCTGCAGGATATGGGAAAATGCCAGAATATGAGCACATATTTACAGATTTTCTTCTTAGTCTTGCGAGAAGCAAGTAGAAGGAAGATGAGTAAGACTTCTAGAAATATGATGCTAACAAGCTGCTTTTTTGTATGTCGAAATGATGCATCAAGGAGCTAATTAGGTACTAGCAAGAAAAAGTCATTTTGCAGCAGGCCGCAAAGAAGATGGTGCTCTGAGTGCAACATGAAAAGACGCAGCTCCCTGCAGAAAGGGGATACATGATCACTCGAGATGCAAGCATCTTGAACAGTTGCAGTTGACAAGTTTCATTCTCTTGTTCTTTATTTCATTTCCTAGTCGTTCGTATCCTCCTTTTTTAACATGGCAATATGTATATGCTTGGTGTTTTCCTGATTACTAGGCCTGCAAACGGGTTGGATTTTTATCTGTATCCGATTTTTTTTAAGGATTTGGTAAGAACTTCATACTCATATACCCAAATCCGAATCCGTATAAGAGTAATAAAATGATTACGGATCTGAAATATAAAAAATCGAATCCGTTAGACCCGAATTCGTTTCAACATATATATATATATATATATATATATATATATATATTATATATATATAAATGATTTTTTTTAATCTTTGGATCAATTCACATCCAAGGCTATATTTTTACCCTAATTGTATCCTCATATATAAAAGTATATGAATAAAAGTTATAAAACATAATTCTTTTGTCATTCAGTTGAGATTCAGTCTCAACAGCTCAAGTGCTATTGGTAAATTTTTATTATTTAATTTTGAAAAGTTTTAATCTCTTTAGTATACGTTTTTAATTCGCCAAAATAGAAAAGTAAAAATCAGGATGATTGGACTTTTTAAAACGGGTTTACCATATCCATATTCGGATCTAAATTAGCGGGCATGATAATACATATAATTGATCCGTTAAAAAACATATACGAATTTAGTAGAAAAAAAATTAAAAAAGTATATGGATACAATTCCGTATCCGTTTATATCGGTTTGTAAAACCCTAATTAGACGATGAGATAATAGCTATTTCTGCCCCCTGCGAATGTTTAAAATGAAGAGTTAACTCGTAACTATGAAGTGAGCTATTTATGCCCCTAATTATTTACGGGGTGCTCTTTTTACCCAAAAGTGGTGGTTTCCGACGAGGCAAGGCTGAGTGGCACTTGTGCGAGTCACACATGCGAAAGGTAAGGGGCAAAATAGTCCATTTCCCCAGTCATCTTCAACCTCCCATTTGACCTCAGCAATTAGGGTCCCAAAACAGAAACAAATTATCTACTGCCCATTTTCTTGGATCAAAACGCCTAAACTACACCATCTTCATGCTATTCATATGGAAGAACACCAAGAAGGTTCAAAGATGAACCATGACGGATCATAAAATAAAATAGCTATAAATGTTCCCCTCAATCCCAATAGCTGGAAAAAGACCAAAAAAGCTTCGATCTGTTCCGAAGAAATAGCAACCCAGAAATAAAAGATTATGGCGGCTTGTAGGCAAACCCCATAACTAACCTTCTTAAACCAACCAAAGAAGACCAATCTTGTTAACCCAGCAACCAATTCATACTAGAAAATCTGGTTTAATTAAGCTACAAACAGCAAAAATTCAAAAAACCCAGAAGAAAAGCTAGGAGATATTAGCAAAAGTCTCCAAAAATCAAAGCTTTTCAAGAAACCCAGAAGAAAACCATAAACTCGAGCATAAATTCAAGAAACCCAGAAGAAAAGCTAGGAGATATTAGCAAAAGTCCCCAAAAATCAAAGCTTTTCAACCACCAAAAGAAGCTTTTGTGGAGCACGAAAATCACAAACAACCAAAAATACTCACAGATGGAATTATCATTCATTTTTCCTTTATGGGATTCTTCTTCTTCTTAGCCCTTGATTTTGGGTTCCTTTGGTGAAAAGATGTTTGTTGACGGTGGATTTGATGTGGTTGTGGTCGGAAGAGAAGAGAATGTGGATGTCGTCGGTGGAGAAGAGGCTGTGGTTAGATTTTTGGAGTGGTTGGGGCTGTTTTTTGGTGATTTTTGCAGATGTTGAAGGATTTTGAAGGTGGATTTCTAGATTTCAAGAGCTAAATTTGTTGCAAAAATTATTATGATGATGAAGATTTCAAGAGCTAGATTTGCTTCCATTTTAATTGCCTTTCCTTTTCTTGTACAGGTTCTTCACAGAACTCTTTGATAGCAGGGGATTCAAGTAGCAAGGTTTCAAAGACCTCATCTGCATTTGCACAAATAATTCCAAATCAAGCCTTAACATTTCTTCTGTTCTTATGATTTTCCAGACCAATGGTATCCATGGTGGAAACCAATGGTATCCATGGAAGATAAATGGGAGGTTGAAGATGATTGAGTAAAATGACTATTTTGCCCTTTACCATTCGCATGTGTTACTCGCACAAGTGCCATTCCGCCTTGACTCGTCGGAAACCACCACATTTGGGCAAAAAGAGCACTCCGTAAATAGTTAGGGACATAAATAGCACACTTCATAGTTATGGGTTAACTCTTCATTTTAAACATTCGTAGGGGCATAATTAGCCATTATCTCTAAACGATTTGTTGTCTTCACCGAACTACCCAATTTTAACAATCATAATATTAATTCTATCCATCAATTTCTTTTATTTTATAAAGGATAATAATATTTATTAAGGCTATTAAGATTAATTTTACCTCAAAAGTTTCTATTTTAAAATTCTTAATTTGTGTGCATAAATCGAGAAGATCTTATAGTAATATTTCATTTTGGCTAGTGATATTGCCAAAGAAAAGCCTCCTATTAGAGCAATTTCCAATTAAATGACTATGTTAGCCTCTTATAGACCAAAAATATTTAAATTGCACCCAACAAATTCTCTCACCGTTTAGCTCAACCCAAAATACTTTCAACTGAAGAGGCGGAACACTCAACTCCGGCCGCCGGTACATGATGTTTGTCTCCTCTTCTTTTGTCCACATCACCATATCTCAATAACAATGATCTTCATCTCTCATGTACATCTTTCCATGGCATCCCTGTTTTTCTTCAAATCTCCATGATTCCCGCTTCAGTTATTAAGAACAAAACCAAGAAAATCAAACCCATTTTGTGCTACAGATACATAATTATATGCTTCAATTAGATACTTAGTTTCAGAAAAGTTAGAATTTTCAAAAGATAGGAGAGTCATGTTCTCTATCCAAACCCAATTAATGTCACTGAAAAATGTTGCAATTGAAGATCTTGAAAATCATCCTTATTTCATTCTTCCAAACTGTTTTCATCCTCTTCCTAAATGAAAAACTCGTACTCTCTCGCAATCTGATTTAGAAAGAAAACAACAGGTTAATAAGAGGGTAATATAGACAATTAATTAGAAATTGCTCTGGCAGAAGGCTTTCTACTCTGGCAACATCACCGGCCTTTCATTTTTTTTTAAAACCCTGACGAACGTACACCCCAAAAGGAGAGTAGCAACCTCACAAGAGGAGGAGGAGATAATCTTAAAAAGAAAGACAATTTTAAAGCACGCCCAATGTACGGGGAGGGTATCGAACCACGACCTTAAAGTCGTGGGTAGGCGCCGGCCCCACTGCGCCTTTCATTTTCTTTGGGAAAGAAGAAATATTTCCAAACAAAAATGGTTTGCTTCATAATATTTTCCATGAGACATGAAAATCATTTACTTCTGTTTCTAACATTTGAAATAGACTTTTGATTGAATTCAGAGAGCCCCTGCTTCAAAGCCTCTAGTGTTGCTCCATTCTCCACTAGTATGCTTGTGACACCCATTTTTGAGACCTGTTTATTCCAATAGAAGAATGAGAAATTCAGCATAACACATAAATGGATGGTAAAATTATAGGAAAACTTCCTTTTTCCATCTTTCGATAAGGAAAATGTATATGAGAGCAACAAGGATGTCAACACCGTTATTTTGACTTGGAACGGAAGGAGTTCAAAAACCCGTAAATACGAGGATAATTCTATAAAATTATTTAAATAATATTTAATGATAATTTTATACTAATTTAAAATAGAACTGAGAGACCTTTGGATAAAACTTCCCTAAGAGGATGACGATAAGAGAGCTAATCAATCTTAATTATTGGTCGAACTCGAAAGTCTACTGCACCCGACATGAGAAACGAACCGAGGATGAAATTGAGAGAACTGGGAAGTTTAATTAAACCAGATCCTTCTATTTTAATTGAGGGTAACCGAAACTATCCGTCGATTCGGCTGAACATAAACAAAATTGAATTGCGTAAGATCGTCCAATACAACGATTTTACGATACGGATCGACAATTCTGTATGATTTTATCCTCCATTTTGAATTAGCATAAAAATTTAACTCCATTTATACCGTATGAATCGTAGAATCATACTATTCTACTCGCGATTTTAATAACCTTAACCGCAAGAACTTATATTCTGACAGGAGATATTCAAAAGTTCAATTGGAGAGAGAGAGATTACTGCTGCTATATTTCTATCTTCGTCATCAAAGAATAACATAGATTCATATGGTATCACAGTCTTGTGCTGAACTTTCTGAAAATGCTCCGTCTTGTGAGTCCAGCTCGAAAAGATTTCCTGCACAGTTACAATTATGGAATCATCTATAAAAGAATTAGGGGAAATCAAGTAAAAAAGGACTGTATGAAGTGTACTATTTTGCAAGTAAATGAAGGATGAAAACAAAGACGGTCAGTGTCAGATCCAGAGCAACATTTTCAGAAACGATGAATTTTCTATAGAAATTTTTTATTTTTCGTGAGTTTTTCTGACAAACACTTTACCACCCCAACAAAATTCGCCCCCCAATGACAAATTACTGGCTCCGCCCGGAAGACAGCAAGAAGATCTAAACCAAGATAAGCAACTGAAAAAGGTACAGATCATTGTGTGTGTCCCATAATAATAATGAAGATTCCATACACTATTCGACATCTAAGCAGGTAGATTAATTTAGTGAACGAATGCCACTTTATTAAATCCTATAATTTCTTTATAGTTTTATAGAAGTTCACTCGACAATTTGGAGATAAAAGGCATTGAGTGAAAGTTGCAGAGCTGCAGGTGAATGAGAAATTGTTACTCCTTCTTGCACTCCTACAGAACAAAAGAAATCAACAATAACAGAACGATATTTCTTCTAACAGATGGCATTTAGGCAATCATGATCAAATCAATGCGGTTTCGGGAAATATTGGAGATTTTCTTTATTTTTACCATAGTTAAAAGCACATTACTTCTAATTTTCACTAGACTACCGCCGCCGATATAGTAAATCTAAGTAGCACATGGCAATACATTTTTGGCAGGCAGTTTTAAAAGGTTCACGGATAACAAGAACTATTAGACTTGTAGTGTTAACTCCGCCAGTGAGTGAGTGTTTGTTATGAACTTTAGTTTGTGATACTTACTGTCGGTCCCCGCCTCTAAGTGTCATGGACTATAGTCTGCGATACTTACTGCCGGTCCCAAGCCCGAATAAAAGAGGAGGGTTGCGGTAAGGTTCATGACGACCAACATAAAACTTAATTGATAAGACTTGTAGTGGTCTTCATTTCTGTAAGAACTATTCAGTTTCTTGCAAAGGAAGGGAAAAAGGGGCATTTTTCCTATTATACCCTTAAATAATTTAATGTATCATCATTAAGTCCCAACCACCAACCTCTCTCCGTCTCTCCATACCATAATAGACGGGAAAGGGTAATTTCAGAACTGCAATCCTTAAAAGCTGGAAAAGACCAGAAAGACATGGAAAGGGTAAGAGGTGAGTACTATATATATATACAAGAAAGTAACTAGGGCAGTAGAGATAAACTTCAACTTGAAAAAATGGCAATAGTTCCTCATAAGGAGTATGTTCTCGTGACAACCCACGGTGGCATGATCAATGTTGCAGAAGTTGCTAATCGGTCAATAAACTGGCGACTAGCTAGTACTCGGAGTAATCGCCGAACCTAGATTACAAGGATTTTTTCGCTTATCCTATATGTTATACTAGTCAAACAACATTCCATAAAAAATTAAGAATCAAATACTAGGCCGATTTTTACAATACTGTGGATGATGCTATGACAACGAGAAACAAAAAACAAAGACCATAAGAATTACTTCAGAATTATAAGGACTTGTCAAACAAAGAAAGCACCAAGACTAGATGAAAAGAGTAAAAAATGTGTAAGAAGGATTCCCTAAATGTGTTTACCTCAGCAACGAACATGGATCTTAGATCCAATTTGTCAAGCAATGTTCTTGCTATCTCACTAGTTGGTGATCTCGAAGCAATGGCAACATCAATTCCCCGACCCTTGAGAGCATTTAATATCCCTTTAGCATGAGGATATAAGTAGGGTGTATCATCTTCATCACAGAACTCGCTGAGAAGACGAAACAAAATTAGCTGCTGGTAATCAGAGACTCATAGCTAGCACAAGTATTAACTATGTTACTTTCCAACGTCAATGTATATGTGTTGATAATCAACTCCAGAGATCTAAATCTTCGGCATTTAAATTAACTTAGCTTCCACTGCAGTCCCTATTGAATATTGAAGAACTAAAGATAAATAGACGTCCATAACCCATAAGAGAAAATTAATGAGGGAACAGCATCCATTTCCTCCTCAGTTGACATTAGCAGGGAACAACTAAGAAGATCTTCTTTACACATTTGTTACTAAACAATTTATTTAGATGGCGATCATAGTTTCTCAACAAGTATGCAGATGAAACAAAAACAGTAGCACTTGGACCATGTTCCGAAGATGGATATGCACCATTCCTCTAACCTTCTTCCTAGCATTTCATATATACAATCTGAAAACCAACAAAGTTTCTTGTCATAAGCAACCGAAAAGAAGAATAGCCCCCCTCTTAATAGTGACCCACCACCTCAATTCCATCTGCTCCCTCCATTAATATAAGTCGTTCGTAACATGGAAAACCAACGACTTATATTATGGAAGTAATTCTCAGACAAGAAACCCAGCAGTAATTTAGTCCATTGAGCATTAAATTCACTATATTTCATCTGATCTGCACAAATCCTATAATCATTAAGTTAAGGTCTTAATATATGAACAAATTACTTTTATTTCAGATCCAAAAACAAACTCTTAGGAAGACTATAAAAGCTCACTACTCACTCACAATCTCCAACATTTCCCTCCTACATTCAAACATAAACCTGGATATAAAAAAAAAAAAAGTCCTACCCAATGCACATTGCACAAGGCTACCACATCAGTAGAGTCTGGGAACTTCGTACACAGTCTTACCCTTGTTTTTTTAATAGAACCGTGACTTAGCAGATAAAAATAATATATGCTAAAAATCATAGACGAAGACGGGGGCGGCGCCTCCGAGATTTTTAAAAATATTACTATTTATCAAAAAATTTATATGTATTTTGTAAAATTTTATCAGTTCCCCCAAGAATTTTTGTTGCCCTTTTTTTTGCCCCCAAAGAATTTTGTTGCCGTTGAGCTCTGTAGTGCTACA
>JAOWBF010096460.1:0-10023 GCA_028566175.1 Vinca major
TGCAGAATGAGGAGAGAGAAGGAAATGCAGTGATGTGGTCAAATCTGGATCGCATGGTCCAGTGGACCTGGTCCATATCAGAAGTGTTCAAAAAAGAAATTGGAGGTCCTTTTCAAACTGCCTTCCCTGATCTTGAGCCATACTTTCCTTGTCATTCAACATTGTCTGTTTGACTTTTGTTCCTTAGGGAGCCACAAGTATCACCATTATTCTTCTCCTTTATAGAAATCAAGACACAATTAATGCTGTCAACAAGTGTAATGCTATTTATTTATCTAAAAAAAATTGCTATTTGACTCAAATTGAGCTGTCACATATAATTTTTTTCAACAAGATATCAAGTTATTTTTACTTTTACTTTTAATTTCCAATCACTTACGATTGACTCAACTTAATTAAAACAGGACAAAAGTAGTAAGCCGCAACTCAAAATTACCGCAACTTAAAGACACCAGAAAATTGCACGAAATTGACATTTTATTACTATAAAATATTATTTACTACAATGGATGGTCAAGAACGCGGTAAGGAGAGTAGAATTATTATTCATCCGAAAATATTCAGCGAATAGGCGATAAGTAATTACTATTTACCCTTTTTTTGACAATTTTATCTCCTTTGGATCAAAGATCATTTTTCTTACAAAGAAAAAAAAATCTACCTCCATATTTTTGTTAAAAAGAAAATAAATAAAAAAGGTAACTAGGGCTGCAAAATATTGTTATAGGATTTATATAAGCAATTTCTAACTTTTTTCAGGAGATTTATTCAAATTTCTAATAAGAAGAAATTATATTTATGAAAAGTAATTTTTTTTAATGCAAGAAATAAAAAGAGAGATTCATTCAATGATAAAACGCAATTCAAACGTTAAGATGTTAAGATGTTTTGTGGAAGAAAAAAAAGAGAGAAAACACTACATTGATCCTATGAAGAACTCATATTTGTTTTTCATTTTCATTTTTTATTAAAAAAAGACGGATTTATTGAGGAGGTTAGAAATAGGAAGTCAACAGAACCGGGGAAGGGGTTCATCTTCTGATCTTCTCTGGATATACTCTGTTATACTCTTCTCATAAAATCCCATCTGCCTTTTCCCTTGTCCCTTTTATCCCATTGAGAACCAAGAATCCCTTTTTTACTCCACCAAATTTTACAAGCTTTCAAACCCCCTTATATCTTTTTTTGAGTTGTGTTCTTGTTTTGATTTCAAGTCTAAAAAAAATTCATAGATATTTGCCGATTGAACAATAATTTTGAGTCGCAAAGTTGCAATCTTTCAAACCCTTTAAAAATCTTTTTGAGTTGTTGGATTTCTTAGGATTTTGTTGAAGCCTCGAAATTGATCGATATTTGGAGATTGAACAATCATTTGAGTCATAAAGTTGCAATCTTTGATCTGGGGATCTGGTTTATTTTTTTGATGCTTTAAGAAAATGGGTGGCTGTTTTAGCAAGAAAAAGTATAGACAATCTGATATTAATGGCTATAGATCAGGTAGAACAACAGGTAATACTGTTGGAGGGTATCAACAAAAACCACCTGTTCAATATACCCCTCAACCCCCACCACCGGAGAGGCCTTATCAGCCACCTCCACAGCCAAAGCCGGCCGCAACAATTCCGGCAAGACCTGATGAACAACATAGGCCAATAAGGCCTGTGGTTCAAAGGCCAGAACCAAATGCTATATTGGAGAAGCCTTTTGAGGATATTAAGGCTCATTATAGTCTTGGAAGAGAATTGGGGAAGGGACAATTTGGGGTAACTTATCTTTGTACTGAGAATTCAACTAGGCATACTTTTGCTTGTAAATCAATATTGAAAAGGAAGCTTGTGAGTAAAAATGATAAGGAGGATATGAAGAGGGAAATTCATATTATGCAGCATTTAAGTGGGCAACCAAATATTGTGGAATTCAAGGGTGCTTATGAGGATAGACAATCAGTTCATATAGTTATGGAACTTTGTGCTGGTGGAGAATTGTTTGATAGAATTGTTTCAAGGGGACATTATTCTGAAAGAGATGCTGCTCATCTTATTAGGCAAATTGTGAATGTTGTTCATATTTGTCATTTTATGGGTGTTATGCATAGGGATCTTAAACCTGAGAATTTCTTACTTGCTAGTAAGAATGAAAAAGCAATGCTAAAGGCAACTGATTTTGGACTCTCTGTTTTCATTGAAGAAGGTGAATTCCTTAATAATATTGTGTGTTTGGCTTTATTGAATTCAGTTATATATATCTTTGAGTTTAGATTTTTTTATTGTTGGTTTATACTTATGCATTCGTGAAATTGTTGATTCATTTGTAGTAAAAAGAAGTTTACAATATGCTTTCCGGTATAGTCAATGATTTCTGCATACAACAATGGTACTTGGTTGTAGAATGATCAACCGTATAGAGTTAGAATAGTGAGTAGGTTCAGGGCAGTGGATACATTCTTTCGATAAATATCATGTTTAATTATGGGAGAGTGATAACCCTTTTTGATATCCCCGTTTTAGGGTTATATCCTGTTTCTAGAAATATTTACATATTTTAGTATTCAACCTTACATAGCAATGATTGGACTACCGGCAAATTTTTGTCCTTGCTTGGCCAATTTTACACACACTATTTATTGGAGTACTCTCTGAAATGTACTCTGTTATTATACTTTGGCGTCAAAGCTGCCACTTGGCTTAGTATTCCTTTTGAAAAATGTATATAAATATTGCAAAAGAAACGGCTTACTGATACAGTTGGGTGGGGAGGCAATAATAGTTATCAGATCCAGGCTTAATTCCATGTCATTGCGGAAATAATGAGTAACTGAAGATTAGGAAAAGAACTCGGAAGTAAAACGTGGGTAATAAATAGGTGGGGTCATACTAGACATGTAGGAATAGCGATGAGGCTATCCAAAGCGTCTTAGCTGTAACCGTCGACCAACAGCTTTTTATCCGTTGCTGCTTGCAGCTCAAAAATCTCTCTTTCGCCTGTGCTCCCTGTCTCAGTTCTGATGAATTAATTAGCTTATTCCTTCGCGCGAGCGCTTGTTTCGCCCCTTGTTTAAGATTAATATTATTGAGTTTCTTAAAATCTTTTCATGCGCACATTTCCACTAGCCATTGGATTCTTCTGAACTCTTTCTGATTTTTCTTTATTACTGGGGATAGAACTTGACCCCCTACTTTACGAGTTTACGGTGTCCAGAAGTAATAGGGTTGAGGTGTTGACTGCCTAAGTGTACCAAAAGACTTTTCTTGGTTTACCCAAACTAGGTTATTATGCCAAATCTTTCCGTTACCATCACGATGCAGATCCCCTCACAAAAAAGTGCATTGGCGAAAGGAAGAGAATGATCCTATCATCTTACTCCGTTCTTTGCCTTTACTTTTACTGATTGGTGAGGGGTGCAGTGGGGGGAAGATGGTTTAGTAGAAGAGAGAGTTGGGAAGTGTGCTCCCCGCGATTTGAGTTCTGGCTTGGTTGGAAACTTACTCTCATATTTGCAACAACTATTGGAATACCTCAATTTCACATACTGTCATGGACATCCAGTTAAAGAAAGCATAAAGATGCATTGCTAACCTACTTCCAAGTAGTCCTATACATTAGCAATGCTATTTACATTTGTTCTATAACTGTCAGTTTTTTCTTTGGTGTAATTATTCTTTTTTACTTTTTGTTTTTTATGGCACGATTGATTGGATGATTTGTGTTTACATTGCCTTAACCAATTTCAGGAAAGGTGTACCGTGATATAGTGGGCAGTGCATACTATGTTGCCCCTGAAGTATTGAGGCGTAGCTATGGCAAGGAAATAGATATCTGGAGTGCCGGTGTTATTCTATATATTCTACTTAGTGGTGTACCTCCATTTTGGGCTGGTAAGAACAAAGATAATTTTGTGTTAATTTTTTCCTTTGATGATGTGTTGCCATTGTATTCTTAATAGATTCTCTCTCATTTTTTTCTTTTCTTTTCAGAAACTGAAAAAGGAATATTTGACGCCATTCTGCAAGGAGAAATTGACTTTGAAAGCAAACCATGGCCATCAATATCTAACAGTGCAAAAGATCTAGTTTGTAAAATGCTGACAATGAATCCAAAAAAGAGGATTACTTCTGCACAAGTTCTTGGTAACTTCCGCTTTAACACTTGCATGTCACATGTGTACTTTGTTACCATCACATCATAACTTAATATATCTTGCACTTGGCATATGGTTTGTTCATGTCTGTATCTTTCCTTCGGAAGGTGCTTTGGTTTTGGTGTTTCATGCATTAATTCTCATCTTATTTGCTCTTTCATATCATGATAAAGAAAGTATAATCTTCTGATCTGAGAGTCTGATTCTCATGTGATCCTTAAACGTTTTAAGCCATAGCGGTAATAACTATTCAGTTTATGAAATTTGATTTTTGTTTCTAAAATTCTGTCATGCATTATATGAAATCAAGCATTTAGCTTGCTAACATATATATATTCTTAAGTATTTTTAACACTTTTCACATTTTTTATCTGAAGAGCACCCCTGGATTCGAGAAGGCGGAGATGCATCTGACAAACCTATAGATAGTGCAGTTCTCTCTCGAATGAAGCAATTCAGAGCAATGAACAAGCTCAAACAACTAGCGCTAAAGGTAAATTTTGGTACTTATGTTTTTTATTATGAAATGGAAAGGGGAGGCCGTATTTGGCAGAGTTTTACATATCTTGTTTGGCAATAAATCAAATACAGGAAGTAAATATTTAATATTTTAGCATTTTAAGGTATCCACTTGGCAGACATTCATTTGTAGTGTTAAACCAGGTAGTGCTCATCTGTCTATAGATACATACAATCATAAAAGCACCAAACTTGGGTTTGCTGAAGACTGCAAAATGCTTTGAATGATAGCTGATGATTACGTATCATGTGCCTTCAAGGGCATACTAAATGGCATCTTATTTATCTATTGAAAGAGAGAACGCTTGGTCTTATGGAACAATGTTATATCACTTGTATTGCTGTGAATTGATGCTAACTGCTAAGAAAGATTCAATATTTTTGTCTGATGGGAATAAGCTGCTCCACTTCTCTTAACTATCTTTGCATTTTGAAACTGCTTAGGTCATTGCAGAAAACATGTCCGAAGAAGAGATCAAAGGTTTTAAGGCAATGTTCACAAATATTGATACAGACAAGAGTGGCACCATTACATATGAAGAGTTGAAATCTGGATTGGCTCGGCTTGGCTCTAAGTTGTCAGAGACTGAAGTCAAGCAACTTATGGATGCTGTAAGTAAAATGCCTTTATCTAGCGATAGATTATTTAGTCTCTGTCTTTTCAACTGATTTCTTGGTTATTATTTCATATCATTCTATTTTCAGGCCGATGTGGATGGAAATGGGACAATCGACTACATTGAATTTATTACTGCAACAATGCATAGGCACAGACTTGAAAAAGATGAGGATCTTTATAAAGCATTTAGGCATTTTGATAAGGATCACAGCGGGTAAGTTGTGACAATGGTAACCGCCTGTTCATTATTTGACATCTGAATTTATTATTACATGTCATGGTTTATAAGGCTTGTAAGCATGGAAATAGTAGCCTATTTTGTCGTCTTGGGTAACAAAGGAATTGATGTGTATTCACTTAGTTGTTCAAAGGCCAAAATAAGCATGTGGGGTTCACGGGCAGTTTGGAGTATTCTGCTACCATCTAAAGTTGCTTCCTCGAATGGGTGCACAACTTCAAGTTATTGGGCCAGTGGATTAGGCTTGTAACAACTCCCGATCTGAGGAGTATGCTATTTCCTCAAGGGTTAGAATGCGTCTTCAGGAATTCTCCTAAACCTTTGGAAGTTAGACACATATATCATGTATGTCGGGTCACCCTGCTAGAGTCAACTAGACATAGCAAAGTTGTCACCTTCGTTATGAGACTCGGGCTCACTTTGGAAGCCATACACAATAGGGAGAGTTCCGTATCAGAAGATTTCCGCTCCTAATATGTGTCAGACATTTTCTTTGGGTTTTGCAACAAAATTCGTTATTTTTTGGGCCTATATTGGAGTGAGAAGTTAGGTTAGTTATTTAGAAGAAACTGGGCAGCCTAGAGTTCAATGCGATTTCCCTTTTCCCAGAATTTCTGGCGTCTTGAAACTTTATTCTTGTTCACATATTTCTATCTTTTCTCGTGTGCATCTGGAAACTAGTAACTCCTTTACCTTTGTTGGTCTCGGTAACAGGTTCATCACAAGAGACGAACTGGAATCTGCTATGAAAGAGTATGGAATGGGTGATGAGGACACAATTAGGGAAATCATCTCAGAAGTGGACACCGATAATGTGAGCAATCTCAATTCTAATGATCAACTTTTCAACTCGATATCAGTCAAATTGACATACAAATTTTCTTCTTCTTTTTCTAGGATGGGAGAATCAACTATGAAGAGTTTTGTGCAATGATGAGAAGCGGAACAACACAACCACAGACGGGAAACCCTTTTAAACTTTGAGGATTAAACTATGGAGTTTAAATCGTTCACTCAACTCTAGTACCTGTTTTTTTTGTTGGATCCTCCATTTTCTCTGTGCTTTCCTTTCCCTCCCTCCCCCCATGATTGTAGTTATATTCTGTGAGGCTCAGTTCGGATTTTTTTTTTTTTGGAGTTTTAAGTTGTTCATACCTTTTCGTTTTCCATTTGTTATATTGTGGTCTTGTTTATATGGATCCCATGTCCACCCAACTTCTTTTAAATTTACTCAAATTAGATGAGATTATTTTGAATGTTTATGACAATAGTAGGTGAGATTAGAAATTCTGGAATTTCTCTTTTAAATGTGCTGTGTAAAAAGTTTATGTGAGTAAGATATGCAACTGTACTTTTTGCTCATTCAAATTAGAATAATACTAGAAAATGTGGAAGAACCTGTGATTCCTCATTTATGCAGCATTTTGATCAAAGGAAAACTCTGTTATTAACTTTGTCCATGTCACTTATACATGGACATCGTGATTTGGATTTCCGTATTGATGCCAAACTATTGTGAGATATCCCTTCTCTTTAATTTCTACCATGGTGAATTCTGGACTACAAGCCTCCACCCAATGCATACATCCCTACCCTCATTCGTCTTCTCATAGCTATCGGTATCCTCCTCTTGCTGGAAATTACATATCAAGTTATCCACAGCCTTATTATAGCAATCCTTTATGTAATACTACTATAGTCCCAAGGCTCTTGAAAGATTCTTGGAAGGATGATGCAGCTGATAATGGTTCTAAAAGCAGTTCAAGCAGTACAGAACCATCAAAGGTTGAAATGCCAGACAGGATAACTATGTAGGATCAAGTAGATATTCCATTTAATAGAAATTGAAGTATAGTGATCCTTAGGAGGAGTCAGGTGAATGTTAGTGGTTCCAAATTTGTCCTCTTGATAGAAATTGAAGTAGAGTTTGAATTTTGCTTAGTTTCTTCAACTTTTTTTTTTTTTTTTTTGTATATGTCATGCTAGGTGCCAGCTAGCCCAAAGCGCGGCTCATGGACCTGGCAACACCCAATTTTTTTTTTTCGGGGTGGCATATCTATGCTTAGTCACCTAATATTTCAATGATCAGACAGCAAAGAATGTTAATAAGAGCTCTATTGTGGACTCTTCTGAAGTTAAATTCCTTTGTTGTCATATGACATATCTCTGCTTAATTACTTAGTGTCTCAATCACCAGACTGCAGAAAACTGAAGTGAATCCGCAAGGTAGCTCAATTGGTTCGAGGGTGGCAGATTGTGTGGGAGGGCGCAGGTTCGAATCTTGGCAGCCGCAGTGTTGAAGTTTCAACCCTCCAATGTGGAGGTGACTTCTTGCGGTGGGCTAAGATAAGGCCTCCTACCAATCGGACCGCTGGATCACCTTGATTTATATCCTCCACAATTTCTGTTAAATTGGAAGGTAGAAACTACATAGGCCTGAGTATCGTCTTTTTATGTAGGAGGAACAACCGGTTAAGTCACGTAGTCTAAAATACTTATCATAACGAAACACATGTCACTAAGACGCAGTATAAGTAGAATACTTCTCCTAACGAAATACATGTCACTTCATTTATGCATAAATATAACGAGGTTTCCTGCTTTGCATCTTATACGAGTAGTTAATGAAATTATATATTTAAACCTCGAGCTCTTGGGAATTGGTCAGAGCGGTCAAGTGTTTTATCTTTAGCAATGATTCCAACTCTCTCGGTGAGATTTTGACCCTTGTGAAAATTTATTATGATTAAGAGTTTCGTGTAAAAAAAATAGTATGAATTAGGGTACTCATTAATAATTATATTACAAACAACTGCGAGCCTAATCTGAATTAGTCACTTAAGTAGTGGATATTAGGGACGAAGATATGAATTGTCTTTTCGGGACGAAAAACTGCAAAAATATGTCAAAGTACATTTAAAACTGCAAAAAAAAAAATTGGAGAAAAACTTAATAAAAATTCTTCAAATTACATATAAAATTTACCATATTTAATAATATTTTTAAAAAAATTGAGTCGATTATCAATTCACCTCACTCTTTGTCTTCGTCCCTGAAAAGAATAGGTTATATAGAGGTTGCGTGTTGATTATCCAAATGCTAGGATCTTTCTAGAACACTAGAATAGAAAAAATGATTTGTGGGGAAGTTCCCCATAAACAAAAATGTCATGGTTGTCCAAAACACCTGTTGTTTTGAATTGTATGAAACACGTATTAATTATCAAATTAAAAAATTTGACGACAGGTAATATTTTAGTTACAATATCTATTAGAGAAAATCTTAAAAATTATTAAGACTAAATAATTTTAATCGTCAAATTATTAATTAGACAATTAGTGGATATTCAGTACGTGCGAAACTTTAGTCATTTTACACCGGAGTGGCTAAAGAAAAGCATGCAACTTGTAAATTTTCCATCTCAAACTGCCCAAAAAAAAAAAACTCGCTGATTTCTGTCATTTTGTTTTGAGAGAGAGGTTGTAGGTACCGAATTCTCTATTATATCTTGTTTGTGTATCACTTTTTTCAAAAAAAATAATTATAATATTATTAATATTTATAGTTTATCATTTCGAGATTAGAAATTACGTACTTCATGTAATCAAAAAATAAGAATACATTTTTTCTATAAATGAGTGTGCAGTATAGTTGTAAGAGTAAAATCAGTAAGGGAAACATTTTTTTTTTTGTGAATAAGGGAAACATGTTGTGACTACAAAAATCGGGTAAAATCGATTAAAATGAGGGTAAAATTGTCACAAAAAAATTCAAATACTACTAATCTCTGTTTATAAAAAAAATTACACTATTTTACACTGTTAGTTTCAAATTTTGGCGATTAATTAATTAAAATTTAACCATTTAGAACTATATATACAATAATACCTTTCTTTTTATGTTGTGAAAAGAATGATTCACTCGGTTATGCTAGTTTGTGTGCACCAGTGGAGTTTATTAAAAATACTTCTTATTATCAAGTTCCCTATCTCTTTATTAATGTATCAAAAAAGAAAAGAGAGAGCTTGCAGTTTTTTTTTTTGCATAGTAAAGCATCTTTTTAGAAAGGTACAATACAAGGATGCCTGGTGATTAACATAAATAAAGTTGCAACTTCCATGATTTTTTTTTTTTCATTTTTTTTGGATACATTTTAAAACTCATTATTACCAATATAGTGTGTTTTAATGTAATTAAGCTAGTGTATCATTACACAATGACTACATCATTGGAACCAGTCAGTACTAAAGAAGTAACAGATTATTCAGTACTGCTCTTATGTGGACCAGATATTTTTCAGTATATGCAGAATATTATTTTTTGTCTTGAGAATAGGTATTTTAAAAACACCAATTCACACGAATAGAGATTTTAAAATCAGAATATGTATTTTTTTAAAATTAATTTCAATCGTTAAAATTTTAATATAATATAGAGTGATTTGCCTATTTTAGACTTAAACTTTTTATGCTTTTCGCTTTTTAGACCTAAACTTTGTTTTTAGCGATT
>JAOWBF010096881.1:0-10020 GCA_028566175.1 Vinca major
ATTTCGAGAACTCTAGGGTGTTTCTCCTTGTTATACGCTTGGTAAAAATTTCCAGACCTACTGATAACCTTTAGGGGTTTGTTAAGGCTCGGTTCCCCGTGCCATATACCTAACGACCTATAGGACCGTTGTTTGTTCAACAATGTGGGATCAATGGGTCCTGGATGAAGATGAGTGGGATAGGCCATCTAAACAAAACAATTTCGAAAAACAATTTACAATAACGATCAAAATGTAGGTAGAAAATAATTAACAATTCAACCAAATCACATTTTACATATTCACAATGCCCAATTTCCCAATTTCCCAATTCCAATTCTAATTTCACAATTATACCCTAAATTTCCTAATTTCACAATTATAACCTAAATTTCACAATTCCAATTTGAATTACCCTAAATTTCACAATTCCAATTCCAATTACCCTAAATTTCACAATTCCAATTTCACAATTACATTCATTTCAAATAAGAACATTTAATTACACAACAAATTAATATTTCACCATTTTTCAAAATAAAAATAACAATTTTAAAAGTATTACCTCACTATAAGCAAATGTGTGTGAGAGAGAAGGAGGTTTTGGGGGTGGTGAGTAGCGGCACCGGCGGTGAGGGCGGCGGCAGGAGGGGAGTTCTTGAGGGGTTTTTTTTTTTTGCAAAGGGGGAAAGTCAATCAGTCTGGGAGAAGAAATGGGGATTTATTCACTACAGAGTGAAAACGGACCCGAGAACGGAAGTCCCACTTCCGTTTTCGCCCAAAACCGAAGTGGGACTTCCGTTTTGGACACAAATGTTGTCCTAAAAATTTTCAGTGCCATGTTTTGGCTTTTCTCCCTAGTCAGTGTCAGTCTAATCCTTTCCCCCCTTATTTATCCCCCCACAAAATGCACTCCTGCTTGCAAATGAGAAGGAATGATCCCAGGTACTCAAACTGGAACAAAGGAAATTGGGTTGCTTTGGTCTGGGTAGTTTAGAATGATGTAAATGGGCCTTTGGGCCACGTAAATAGAATAGGTAAGGAGTAGCAAAATGGACTGGTCCAAAGTGTTATACCCGGATTCATTTAGTTTGCCTTTACTGTAATTATCAAATTACATTTTCCAGCTATATTGTTTGGTAATTGTAGCAAGTTGCCTCATGCAGATTTGCTACGTTGAAAAAGTGTCTTCAAACAAGTTGAGCAGAGTCAATTTTCAGTTCATCGATCTCGAGCTCGTCTGAAATTTTTAACGTTCGAATTCAACAGAACAAATTTTTTGAGAATGCCTAAAATATTATTATTGTAAAATGACAAAAATATACTTGTTGAGAAATAATGAAAATATCATTAATACCAAATAAAGAGAATAATCATGATGAAAATGACGAAAATACTACTCATTTAAAAAAAATAATCAACAATGGTATTCTCAATGCACTTCCGGGGCAGCGCTCTTTGGATATTTGGAAGAGTATGATCAAGGGCAAAAAAGTTCTTAATTTGGGATTGAGATGGCGCATTGGCAACGGTGATTCAGTGGATATTTGGTGTGATCCTTGGGTGCTACTGCGCCACAATGAACATTTGTTACTTGAACGGTTCGTTCACGTTCTTATTGATCATTCACCGAGGCTATCAAAATATAAAACAAATCATCAGCCATATTGTGGAGTTTAACTCAAGGAGCTCAACAGTGAAGACTGGAGCAGCCAAGAGGAACTCTACAATTGAAGAAATAGAAGAAGATCGGGAGCTCAACTCAAGAAGCTGAACAACTAGAGTTGGAGCCATCAAGAGGAGGTCCAAAGAGAAGAACATCACACAACAAAATACACAGAAGAACAACAAAAATAGTCCAGCAAAGCAGTTGTACACTATGACAACTTACATTGAACCAGAAGTTTCTAGAACCAGAAAAGCAGCTGATCCAAGCTTTAAAACCCACATGGGAATCAGTTCTAACTGATTCACCCGCCCAAATGCAAGTGGTAGTTAGGTGCATTTTATCAAACAATTGTGGTGCACAATAACAATGCATTTTAGCTTTGAACATAGCTTAACTTTATTGTACTTTGACTACTTGTACATAGACAGTAGAAGTCTATAAATACCTGTAAATATCTCTTTGAGATTATTCAATCAAACTGAGAATTCTTCTCTCAAATTCGAGCTCTCTTGTATGCTATTTCCAAGTTGTGTTTGCTCACCTTTCTGAGTTCTTCTCTTAGATTATAATATAGTATCAGAGCTAAGGTTTTGAAGTTGTTCTTCTTCTTAATTCTTCATTGCTTTGATAATTTGATTCACCATCTTTCATATTTCTTCCTGCATTCTCAAAGCTTCATCTGTAATGGCAACAAATACAAATGAAAACAATATTCGAAATCCTTTTTTCCTTCACCTAGTGAAAGTCCTTCTGCAGTACTTGTGCCAAAAATTCTAACTGGAAACAACTACAATTCCTGGAGCAGATCTATGAAGATTACACTGATCTTAAAGAACAAATTAGGTTTTATTGATGGAACTATAACAAAACCTGAAGTAGGAAGCAGAAAATGCTGTCTGGGAAAAGTGGAATAATATGACTATGAGTTGGCTTTTGAACTCTGTGTCAACAACTATAGCACAAAGTGTGCTATGGATTGATATAGCTACTGAAGTTTGGGATGATCTACATGATAGGTTTTCCAATGGAGATCAATTCAGACTTTCTGATTTGTTGGAAGAGTTGTAGGTTGTTAAGCAAGGTAATCAATCTGTAAATGAATACTTCACTCAATTGAGGATTATCTGGGATGAGCTGGTCATTCTCAGACCTCTACCTAACTGTTCATGTGGTGCCTTACATGAGATTCAAAAATACATGGAAACTGATTATGTAATCAGATTTCTTAAGGGTTTGAATGACTCATATGATGCTGTTAAGTCTCAAATCATGTTGATCAGTCCTTTGCCAACAATCAACAAGGTATTTTCAATGATAATGCAAGCTGAAAGAAAGATGACCTATACAAATGAACATCCTAGTGTTGGTTCAGAAACTATTTCAAAGACAGCAAGCATTGCACTATATAGTTCATCTAATCAGAACTATAGAAAGAATTCAGTATCTAGAAATACTAGTTATGGAGGAAGTAAAACACGTGTATGTACTTATTGTAACAAAAATGGCCATACTATAGACAGGTGTTACAAAAGTATGGTTTTCCTCATAATTTCAAAGGACCAGGTGCCTTTCAAATCAATTCTGCTAATGGGAAGAACAAAACAGGAGGATATCCAACAAATTATACAGGTATGAATGCCATGGGAAGTGTTAATGTTGTTACTAACTCTATGAATTCTATGTTCACTAAATAGCAGTACCAGTAACTTGTGAAGTTGCTGAAAGGACATCATATGAGTAAAGGTGTTGGCACATCATCCACTACTGCAAATCAGAACAATGATGAAAATGCTAGAGTGTCTTATGCCATGTCTGCAAACTTTGCTAATCAACAAAATGATGTAGGTACATGTTCTCAATTAAACTCAAATGTATGAGAGTTGATTCAGGAGCTACTGATCATATCACATCTTCCCTTCACCATTTTTCATCATATGATTCTATTAATTCTGGTTTTGTTAATCTTCATAATGGTACTAAAGTGAATGTGATTCACAAAGATACTATTAAACTTAACTCGTCTTTAATTCTTCATAATGTCCATTTTGTGCAAAATTTTTGCTTCAGCCCCATTTCTGTTAGTCAACTTGTTTCTGAGTCAGGATGTCTTGTTGCTTTCATTCCTGATGGTTGTATTCTTCAGGCCAGGCAGAGCTTGAAGAAAATTGGTACAACTAAGTTGGTAAAGGGGTTTTACTATCTACAACTTGACCACTAAATAAATCAGTAACTTGTCAAGTTTCTAGTTGCTTTCAGTCAAATAAACGTAAAGACGCTTTGTTATGGCATTATAGACTATGGCATTCTTCTATTCCTAGACTCAAAGCTGTTAGAAAAATATTCTCTGATGTTACTATTTCTGAAACATCATTCTGTCCTTTATATCCTTTAGCTAAACAAAGGAAATCATCATTCACATAAAGAACTGATGTTGCTACCTTTATCTTTCAAAATGTACATATTGACATATGGGGAAGTTGCTTTTATTCATGGACATCATTATTTCCTTACTATTGTTGATGAATATAGCAGGTTTTGAGGATTTTTCTGATGAAAAATAAATCAGAAACTAGACATTTAGTTCAATCATTCTGTCAGTATGTTACAACTCAATTCAATACCATGATCAAAACCATAAGAACAGACAATGTGCAAGAATTCATGATGCCTGATTTTTATTCTTCAAAATGTATCATTCATCAAACCACATGTGTTGAAACACCAGAACAAAATGGGTTAGTGGAAAGAAAACACCAACATATTCTTAATGTGGCTAGAGGTTTAAAATTCCAATCATTTTTACCTCTAGCATATTGGAACTTCTTTATCTTACATGCAGTCAAACTTATCAGTGTTCTTCCTACTCCTATTCTTAAAGATAAATCTCCATATGAAATGTTGTACAAAAAGCATCCTGAATATTCATCTTTCAAGATTTTTGGTTGTATTGCCTTTGCTAATACTTTAGAAGAATGAAGGACCATCATCATCATCTACGGAGTGCCTTTTCTCGAAGAAGATCTGGCAGATCCAATCCCGCCACGGATTACGCAATTCCTATGGCGTGCTTTGTGCGATAGTCTGGTCACGGGATCAAATTTGGCAAAGCGAATCAGCCTTTCACCTTGCTGCAATGTTTGCCGCGACATCACAGAAACTGTATTTCACTGCCTCATCCAATGTCCGGATGCACAGGTCATTTGGTATAAATGGGAAAGAAGTCAAGAATGATTCTAGTAATGAGTCAACTCATTATCTTGCTTAAATTGGGGATGAACACTCTTCCATGACTTGGGATAGGTACTTTTCCCTTTTGTAATGAGAGCGATTTCACAAGATCGCATCTCGATTCATTAATATGGTTGCACCCATTTGAGTTTCAAAAAAAGAAAAGAAAAAGAATTAAGTATTTGGAATTCCATAGAATTGAAAAAATATATATTTCTAATTTAATGTAATTTCATGAAATGTATAGAATTGAATTCCAATTCCAATTCTAATTCCATGAAAGAAACAAACTCTTAAGAAAACATAAATGGGCTTCAAACCTCAATTGATGTCGTTTCATGTTTTAATTGCAATTAAAATTCTGTTCAATTATCTTAAGGCCCAATTTGTAATGAAGGAAATAAAATGAAAGGAGAAGAAGGGAGATAGAGGGATTTAGTTTATTATATTTGCATTGATTTTTTTTTTTATAAAAGAAAATAAAAGAATAGGAGGGGGAGGGAGAGTGAGGTATTAACTCTAGTTATAAAATATCCGTTTTCATTTTGTCCAAGAATGGACGGAAAATAAAACAATCTTTAATGAATATATAGTATTATATATATAATATAGTGTATTATATATATAATATAGTGTATTATATTGAATAAATTATTATTATTTTAAAATATTTATATTCACCGAATTAATAGTTTCACTCCTTTCTCATCTCACTATTTATCCCGACAACAAATTGACTGAATCATTTCCCTCCCTCTATTTTCTAAATCATGCAACTTTTTTCCTCCCCTTTTCTTTTCCTCAATCTAAACGGTGCCTAAATATAATAAAAGGCAACAAATCTCTATGTATAATGAATTATCAGGTCACCAACTTACCCATTTATTTCTAAATGATTCAACTCTTTTCCTCTTCTCACATTTCTTTTAATTCAAACGGTGCTTAAGTATAAAAAAAAAATAACAAGTCTCGCGAATTATTAGGTGTTTAAGTGGTTCGGATTCCCTATGACAATTTTTGCAAAACTCGAATTACAAATAATAATAATAATAATAATAATATATGTTATACCAAAAAAGATAAACTCAAAGTGATATAATTTAAATGTAAATATGATATAATTAGAAATATTGTGGCCCATACGATCCAGTGTGATGTTCCAGGGGTTGCAAAAAGATTGATGTATTATTCTAAAGCCCACGATTTCACCGTTAACTTGTTAAACTGATACAATTTAATTTGATATTCTCTTATCGTGCTTAGGATATTTTAATAATTTTTTTAATAAGATCATGTATCATTGAATAATCTAGTCTTCTGAATCTTAATTTATTAATCTTCATTAAACTAACCACACGTCTGTTGCCTATGCTACTTTGTTGTGGATTCTTAGGTGAATAGAATGAGTTTAATATATCGAGTTTGGCTTGTACTATTATAATTGCTATTATTTCATTTCAAATTAAATGTCTACGTTTTTATTTTATTTATTTTATATAGAAAAGTAAAGATTTAATTTGTAAAGAGTAATATTTTTAACGTTTTTTTTTCTAGGTCAAATGTCATTATCTTTCTTGATCAAATGAGCTTTGTAAAGCTTGGATTTATTGCTTCACGAGGGAAAATTAGAGGACTTATAGTTTTTGTTTTCTTGTTGCATCCAAGAAGGTTCGATGGCTTTTTTTCACTTCATTTTTTTATTTTTTGGTTTTGGTCTGTTTTTTTTTTCTTTTCGTGTTTCTTTTTCTTCAAGTGTTTGGAGTTTATAAATTGGTATTTCAATTTATTGGGTAAAGTGGTTGAATATGTTACTTTTATTATTGGTTGTCGTCTTTCATTTAGAAAACTATTTTTAATAGGAAAAATTGCATTGGTGCGCTGATTGAAGTTGTTGAACTAACGCTAAAATTGACAAGAGACACTACACTATTAGAACATGCCTCATTAACTATTTCATTAGAAATATTGTGATTCTTAATCCACACATGTATAGAAATAAACAGCGGGCGAGAAATATTAGAACATTCCTAGGTCCTATAAGGTTCATGTGTTTACTTAGCGCCAAAAAAAAAAAAAAAAAACTTGTGTTAGTGAAATATATATTGCATTTTGCCCTTCCTCCCTTTTTTCGTTTTAGTAAAATTAATTTTATTCAAAACTCTTCAACTTAAATGATAAAAAGCTCTTCAGATTCTTCTTACAATATATTTTTAGATTCATTTCCCCGTGCCGTACTTTGGACATGGTTAAAAATTCAACATTACTAAGTTAATGAGTAAGTTTAATCTTTATATGATTTAGATAATTTTTCTCTGCTTAAAGTATATTGTAAGGTTCGAGTTAAATACCATGTTATAAAAACTATCTATTTTAATATTGAACTCCCATTGTTATTCACGTTTCAAATATGCAGAAGGAACGTACGATGGAATTTGGTCCAAATCCATTTTTAACCTACATTATACTTCTCACAAGTTCCCATGTATTCCAGCTATGAAATGTTTGATATTCTAATCAATTTTCTAACTACTGAAAGTGTTACATGGAGTTAGTTCCCACTTATTCCAACTATGAAAGGTTTGATTTTTTTAATAAATATTATAATTACTAAAAGTGTTACATGGAGTAAACTCTTACGTATTTTGCTAAAACTGGACTTGGCCTAATTCAATCTCTTAAAATGGGAGGATTGTCAAATCATTATAAAGAACAAACTTGCTCACTAGTTAATCGATGTGGAATTCTCAACACACCCCTCACGCCCAGGACTGGACATCTGGAACGTGAACATAATAGGGGTCCAACATCGAATTAGGTGGCTCTGATATCATGTTAAAAATGGATTTTGGAATAACTCAATCCCCTAAAAGGTACCTCAATAGGAGGAGGATTGTCCAATATTTATAAAAAATAAACTTGCTCACTAGCTAGTCTATGTGGGATCCTCAACACAGCCATCACGTCCAGGGCTGGACATCTAGAACGTGAATATAATGGGGCCAACATCGAACTAGGTGACTCTGATACCATATTAAAAATATACTTGGGTCTAACTCAATTCCTCAAAAGATACCTCAAGAGAGAGAAGATTGTCCAATTCTTATCAAAACAAACTTGCTCACTAGCTAATCGATGTTGGATTCTCAACATATTCCAACTACGAAATGTGGGTGTTTGAGTTTCTAATAAATTTTCGAACTAGAAAAGGTGTTATATGGAACGAGTTCCTACGTTTTTGAACTATGAAATGTTTGAATTTCTAATAAACTTTTTAATTACTGAAAGTGTTATATTAGAGTGAGTTCCTACGCATTCCAATTATAAATGTAGGTGTTTGATTTTCTAATAAATTTTCTAACTACTATAAATGTTATGTATAGTGAGTTCCTATCTATTCCAAATATGAAATGTTTAATTATCTAATAAACTTTTTAATTACTGAAAATGTTACACGTAGTAAATTTTAACGTTGAAATGTGAGTGTTTAATTATCTAATGGTTTTTCTAACTACTAAAAGTGTTACAGAGGTGTCGGAGATGAGCAACCCTATTTTGGCCTTCTTTTTTCAACGGAATATTTTGGCCTTGTGAAATTGTAACCAACCATTTTCCTAGACGGAAATATCAAATTTTCTTATTAAAAAAATAATTGGAAGAAGGAGATTCGATCTCACAACATTTGTTAACTACTTTGGCCGGTGTTGGCGGCGGAAATATACAACTGATCATAGAGGAGGTTTAATTTTGTTCAAAACTCTTCAACTTAAATGATTCATACAATATATAATTTAGATTCATTTTTTTTGTTCACCCCGAGGGCACCCAATATTCACCTACAATGTGGTGACTAATTCGGGCTCGACCTGCGATTGGCCCGTAGCGTGATCGTTAGCGGGGGAGGGCCTGACCCATACTACTCTTATACACGGAGCTCTACCACCGCGGAAAAATCCCACAAGAGTCGATGTCCACGGTGAGAATCGAACCCTCGTCAACGGTGGACATATGACAACTCCAACCAGTTGCCCAAAGCTCGGGATTTAATTTAGATTCATTTTCCCATACTGTTTCTTGGACTTTTTACATAAGTAAGTTCTATGTACATTCAACATGAGCAAGAACCAAACAACCCTTAACATTACAAATTAAAGACTTACAAAAAGAAAAGAAAAAAAACTACAAATTAAAGGAGTATTATTTTAGGGTTTTTTCCTAGGTCAAATGTCATTATCTTTCTTGCTCAAATGATCTTTGCAAAGCTTGAATTTATTGTTTCACGAGGGAAAAAAAAATAGAAGACTTTAAATATTATTTTTTTGGTTTTGGTCTGTTTTTCTTTTTTCTTGAACGTGCATCTTTTTCTTCATGTGTTTGGAGTTTATAATTGGTATTTCAATTTATTTTGTAAAGTGGTTAAATATGTTACCTTTATTATTGACCATCTTCCTTCATGGCAAAAAATCGCATGTACCCGTTCTGTGTTCTCTTTCGTGTACATATGAATGGATATTTGTCACGTGTACATTTTTTTTGATAAGTTTTATTATTTTTTAAATTATAATTTTTTAATAAAAATTTAATACATGTCATTTTTTTATTAGTGGGACAGGGAAAGAGACGCTGGAATGAGACAAATGATTCCTGGCCTTCCTTCGTTAAAATTAACTAGAAACGCTCACTGCCACAGCGCCACCAGCGCAGATCGTGTTGACTCCTTCGTTTAGAATCATTGTGATTCTTAATTCATATATGTATAAAAATAAAGGCTAATGATATTGTTAAGAAAGGTTTTTCCCTATCAAAGTAATTTAACTTCAAATAATTAAGTTATTTTTTTGGTCAATATTAATATATCTCAATTAATTTTTCTCTCTAATATTTTCTTTCCTTATTTATTCACACTCAATCTCTAATGATCTCTCCAATATTGTTTCTTCTAATATATCCACGATCAATCTTCATAATCTTCTCTCTTATAGTGTTAAAAGTTCACCACAAAAAATAAAATAAAAAACAAACAAACACTATAAATTCTTCTTTACTTTAATGCTTTTTGCATACTTCTACAATTAATGAGTAAGATTTTTTTATTTTTGTAATTATATCTTCTTTTTTATTTTTGTAAACTTCTAGCATTATAAGGG
>JAOWBF010096989.1:0-10020 GCA_028566175.1 Vinca major
GATTGTTGTCACACAATAATTCTTGTAAACCACCGTCTAGGTAATACTTGTCATCTATTTTGGTTACATAAACGCACTATTGATTACCAATGACATCCTTTAGATAGAAACATCTTGCTACGCCAAGACCAATTCGCTCCAACCAATTTGTGTACATTGATGGTATATGCTACATAACAGAATATGTGTTAGCTAACTCAACACAATTAATCAAACAAAAATTACACATTCAAAATTAAGATATTACCATTTTTCTATTGGTTTGATTTCCGAAAATTTTAAATTGGTGTCTGAAATACTCTTCCAGTGCAAATCCATTTCGCTATTCATTTTCAAATTACTAAGTTTTCAGAGTAACTAATAAGTTTGGAAGGAAATTTGGACAGAAATATGAAAATTGATATGATTTTAAAATGAGAAGTTTGTATATATTTAGAGAGGGTTAAAGGTATAATCAGAGGATATATACACTGCCAAGTGAGGACGGAATTGAGAAATCCGTTCTCAAGTCATGGGAGTCGAGGTTTTGTACCGCTTTTTAATGTTTTAGGAATTTATTAGAGTAAGTATGTTCTCCCCTAAGACGGAAGTGGCAATTTCGATCTAGACATAAATGTTGATAAAAAAATAACTGCCATAGTTGACATTTTATGCTAAACCATGGTCAGACCAATGCAAAGTCCAACATTAAGCACCATGCGCACACTAGCCAAGAAGTCTAGGCATCAGAACACGAGTATAAGTGAAAACACAAAATCAAGCAAGCAAGGAAAAGGAAAAGGAAGAAAAAACAAGTGTTTACAGGCAATTCCCATCCTTGTAACAAATTACACGGAAACAATCGTTACTTGCAGAATATCGTGTATCACTCGATGTTCTGCCTATATATCAAGACACTATTAATATTACAAGCTAAAGTGACGAGTTTGTTACCCCCAACAAACAAATGGTACACTACCCATCATATGATCATGACCCCTAAAAATAGGGGAGCTAGTCAACAACTGCCCACAACTGCCATGCACATCTACCTCAAGCCAAGTTTACCCACATGAGCCGATTCCCACAAAATCCAAATATAAATTAGTCGAGACCACTATAGACCAAAATTAAAGACACATTTTCCCACATAGTCCGCATCCACATTTAGTGTCAAGGGATAGCTCGTCTCTTATAGTAGTTATGGAGAATTTCGCGCAAGTGATAACAGTATACACCAGTTTTCAAAAGAGGTGGGAATTGAATAAGTCCCCTTCTCATGCTCAAAACAGCATGTCCTTGTATTATGTATGGTCCCTATATCTAGAGTCCCAACATTTACCTATTTTTGCGCATTATCGTTTCGGTTTCTGCACCATTTGTTTCGGTCAATTGTCCATCTGCGCATTTTGACCATCATTGCTGATCGGTTACTTAGCATTCGGCTATTTGTGTGGGGGCAGTGGTGCCACAGACACACTCGTGTTCGGCTGTGGTCTCTACGACTTCCTCGTTCTCTCCCGAGGAGTCCTTTCATGCTTTTTTGGCATTGTTCGGATTTGTCATTAAAATTAGTGGGTAGTTGGTGTTCTCATGCCTGAAAGACCAACATCAGGTACAAATAAGTGGTTTTGTTTGTTTGTGAGAATACATATTTTTTAGGATAATTGACTTGATTTGAAAATATGGTAGAGATTTAGTTAATGGTGTTCATAAATTATGGGTAACTAATTATATTTAACTAAAATTAGTTTAAAATCATTGATTAATGATTTGGACACTAAGTAGATAGTAGATAGTATTATTTCTGCTTAATGAAAACTACTGTCATACTATACTCAAAATTTATACATGCGGAGAATTACTTTGCGCTTTCTTAGATACATGTATGTGTATCTCCAAGATACATGTAAATGTTTCTCTATGATACATATACACATGTTTCTCCAAGATTATATGTATTTGTTATACTAAAAAATATGTACATTATTTATATAATGTACGTAATTAAAATTTTAAAATTATATATTTTTATTTAAAACTCTATATAGGAATAACCTTCCTATAAGAATTTTTTTTCTAGTCTCGGGGATATTCCTATATGTACAAACATTCTTAACTCATACATCACTCATTTGGCAATGAGTTAAGTTGGTTGAGTCAAATATCGAATCAAGTCATGAGCTATGCAATAACTGACTCAACACCAGTTGCTTGTCCATGTCATCATCATAACCATCTGCAAAAATGGAGTAAGGGAATGAGCTGCATTATCCCAGTACTGTTCAAACACCACTGAGATGAAGTATCGTTAGACTCAAAATATTTCTCATTTTCCCCTAAAGATCCCAAACATCGTCAAACTTCTTTTACAACATAAAATAATATAATTAAACTTGATACAAAATTTAGAAACACTATAGACATATATAACTTTCAAAATAAACTTGCAAGTATCCCAAAATTTTAGTTGGAAAGGCCCCCATATGATAGCCCCGGATGATGCATTGTCCGGCCCATCGTCCGCAATCCTATCAAGAGCTCCAACATCTCTGAGGACGAATGTCGCGGACGATGCATCGTCTGCGCCCCTCGTCTACGAGAGACCAGTAGCTCTCAGTAGTTGCGCGAACGAATCATGAAGACGAAGCCTAGGACGAATGCTTCGTCCGTGAGTTGCAAAAAAAGCACTTTTAGTGCAATTTTACAAAGGAAAAAAATATATCTTAAATTTTAAATCCCAACCTAGAAAAATAAATACTTTGACCATAAACACATACAACTTGATACATATAAGCATGCCAAAACCATATCATTGTCATATTCAACACTTCTACATAAGATTTAGAATGCATCCCTATCGATTCTTTCACAGTCAAGAACTCAAGACTGGGAATATAACTATCACATATGTGGAATATCATACCGCATACACATAATCAAATACAAACACGTGGATTTGTGACAATCAAACGATTCATGCAATTCATACTTCACAATACCTCATCCAATTTGATGCAATAAAACGATGAAGAAATCTTTTTCATCACAAATCAAGCTTGGCATAGTTTATGGAAAATTATATTTTTTATTCAAAACTCTATATATGAATAGCCTCCATATATGAATATTTTTCTCTAGTTCCGAGGATATTCATATAGGTAGTTCTTACTGTAATAGTAAGAGACAATTAGAGGGGTGTGGATCCTACAATTAATATATTAAGCCACGAGTTAACTAAGTTAAACTCTATCTAGTTCAAACTCAACTCATATTTTAAATGATCCAAGATTCTTAACTCATACATCACTCATTTGGCAATAAGTTAAGTTGGTCGAGACAAATATCGAATCAAGTCCAGAACTATGCAAGAACTGACTCAACTCACTTCCACTCTAAAATTGAAAATTTTGACAGCAACTTCACTCCATGAGCAAAGCACAAATGTCATTGCAAGGAGAGAAGCATCAGCGAGCCAGGATTTAAGTTTTCGAGAGTCATAGTGGAATAAAATGTATATATTATATAAAAGATCCTTGAAATGATAAAATCAATATATTATCTAGACTAGTAACCCACTTCTCTTTAATTGAAACAAAATCATCTAATATAGAATTTGAATGAAAAAGATACTTGACATGATACAACCAATACATTATTTGTAGTGGTACCCGCTGATCTTTCACGTAAACAAAATCATATAATTTAGAGTATGAATAAAAACGTTTCGGCAATTTCCTTTTCAATGTAAACCACAAGACTATAATCAAGAAACTCACCATCCATCTTGTTCAAAAGCCTTGTCTTAATAATCTTCATTGATAAAAATGATATTTCAGTAGTTACAGTAGTAACTGGAAGAGTATATATAAGATAAATCAATCTATTAACAAGAAAATACACCATTCATCTAGGTCTACGCTAATCCTTTACCAGGCCATCTCTATCATTTTGGGGGAAAAGTGTAGTAGACAAAACCTTTAACTCCCTAGTCGGCTAAGGTTTTCTCTCCCTAGGGTTTTGGCTTCTTCAAAGATCCCGTTTTTTCCTTCAATTTTCGCAGATTTCTTACGTAAAAACTCATATTTTCCATGGAGAACGATCTTGCAATGCAGCTTGAATCCATAACACTCATGGAGAATGAAGCTGAGGCGGTGGACATCGCAAACACGGACTTGGCAGCGGGTACAGGGGATTGTCGCCAAAGCCTTTACGGATTTGTACATGAATATGGTCCCATTAATCAATTGGGCTTCAAGGCAGCTATGACCCGAGCATGGCGCTGTGGGAATTTTTACATCCAGGGGCTAGACAATGGGTTCTATCAATTCTTCTTTGGCATGGAGAATGTAGTGGATTTCGTAATCAATAATGGACCGTGGAGCTTCGACAACCATGTGGTTATTCTCAGGCCTTGGCAAGCGAATTATATCCCAGCACAAAAGGACTTCATGACTGAATATTATTGGATACATGTAGCCATTGGGGATAGAACATTGGCGAGTTTGGAGATCCCAGCTCGTGTGGCTCGGAGTTTTAGCCATTGCAAGGAAATTCAAGTTTGTGTGGTAGTCAGAGGTAAGGGGGAAAACTTTCTACAGCTCAGGGTTCTAACTGATTTGACAAAACCATTATGACGATTCATAAAGCTTCGTTTGCATGGTGGAGGCGACTGTCTACTTGAAATCCGGTATAAAAGGCTTTCTAAACTATGTTTTTATTGCGAGCTGCTGGGACATAGGCACGGAAACTGTCAAACAAAGCCTCCGGAGGTCACGGATATATCTAAGATGCCTTTCGACATTAATTTGGGAGGTGTATCTGAGGTTCCTTTTGATATTGTGGTTCGGCACACAGACCCGGAGTCCTATATGGGCAGTCTTAGGACAACACTCATAAAGGCGCCATCCCCCACTGAGATGTCTGAAACACAGAAGCATGAAAGGGCCCGGATGATTGTGGTGGTGCCGAACAGGCCATTAGATATGGGTATGGAGGATGCGGGTAATGGGTCTGCAAAGTGGGGGAAATATGAGACCAAGGCAAACACTGTTAACAAAGGCAACAAACAAGAACCAGCGGTGGGCAATGTTGAGCATCTCCGCCGACAACATTGAATACCTTAGCTTGGAATTGCCGGGGATTGGGGAGTCCTCATGCAATTAGTGATCTGAGTAGCCTGGTTATGGTTGTTAATCTTTATGTACTTTTTTGTTTAAGAAACTTTACTTTTTAGTTTCGATATCAATGTCATTCGTATCAAGTTAGGATTTCGTAATGGTTTTTATGTTGATCGTGTAAACCGAAGTGGTGGTCTTGCATTACTTTGGAATTCTAATAGTAATCTTTCTCTTCTTAGTTACTCCTCTAGTCACATTGATGCTTATATTACTAAAGATGATGGTTTTATTTGGCATATAACTGGTTTTTTTTGGCAATCCCAAACATGAACTTAGCTCTAGAGGTTTTGAAGATGACTAGTGGTCCTCATTGGTACAAAAGGATCCAGATGAACAAGCTCTAGAGGTTTTGAAGATGATACCATTTTCTGGGATTTAAAAGAAGTTTTGGGTTGTTTTCCAGATTGGCATGAATCACATAAGCGTTTCTTTTCAAACTTTACTTTTGGCAACCCACATACAAGTTCTTGGCTCGATAAACGGTTAATTAAATCCATAGTAACATGTTCCTAGTCTATGGTGCCAAAGGAAAGCATCATCATCCTGCACATTCAAGCATTGAATATCATATGGAAGCAATTCATCAAGAGAAAGAATGAAGACGTTTCCAACTTGATTAACAACAAATATGATTTCATTAGATTTTTCATCAATTATAGAGCACACATATTTCTTAAATGAAACAACAAAGTCATTATCACAAAGTTGGCTAATACTAAGCAAGTTATACTTCAAAGGCTCAATTAAAAGAACTCATCTATTGAGGGTTGAGGAACCTTTGCCAACATTGCCACTGCCAATGATTTTTCCTTTTTGCTTGTCACCAAAAGTGACAAATCCTTCATTGATTGGCTTGACATCCCTCGTGAGTGTAGCATCTCCGGTCATGTGTCTTGAACATCCACTATTAATAAACCACTTTGCCGGAATTACTTTCCTTGCTTGTTTTACCTAAAAAGAAGGTAAAATTGTGACTTTTGGTGCCCCATATCATTTTGGGTCCTTTGGGTTAGTCTTAGCAATTTTATTACGCGAAATAGATTTAGCACCAAGTTCAATTTTATGCTTCACAAAGCATCTAGTAACCTTATGCCCATGTCCCCCACATTATGTGCATTTTACATGGTGTTTTTTGTAGAAGGAAGTTCTAGATGCATTTACCTTAGGTCTAGCAATATAAGTGGTGTTCTCATAACCAATACCTCTTCTAGCATGGATAGGTGATGCATGTGGCATGGTAGAATAAGAAGTGCTAGCAATATGAGATGAAGAGTTATCCTTATGCACATAACCTAATCCCCTCTTATCATTAGAAATACATTGTGAACCAAGAAGTTGTTCTACATACTTTTTACTATAATTAAACTTGTCAACAAGAGCGGTGAGATCAACAACCTTTTTCTTTAAGAACTCATAGTCAAAAACAATTTCTTCCAAGGTCATCATTTTGTTAAATACTTCCTTACGTTGTAAAGAAGATGACCCCATAGTTGTTATAATGATATCCTTTTTAATTTTACCACTATCCAATGACTCATTGAGGTTTTTTTTTTTAACAAAACAAGGTGGAGTTTTCATTAATCGAAAATTCATTTTTGGTTTTCATTTCTTTCTTTTGTTTTGAAAATCTCTTCAATTCAACATAGATATCACGAAGCAAATCATTAGGAACTTCCTCTTCACAAGTATCATTGCAACAATATAAAGAAGAAGAAGAATTAGATTGTACCTCATCTTCTAATGCCATAAAGCAAAAGCTGGCATTTTAATTGCTTGGATGACCTTCTTCATCTTCACTATCTTCTTCATCCCAAGTGCCAATCATCCCTTTGGCATTCATTGCGTTAAAGAACCTCTTCTTCTTTTCATCTTTTTTTTTTTGTTCTTTGAACAATCTCCAACAAAGTGTTTCCTACTCCTATACTCAAAGCATCTCATGCCATTAGGATTTTGGGAAAAGTATCCCTTCTTTGATTGGAAGGGCCCTTTCCACCATAAAATGCTTTCTTCATTCTTCTTACCATTATTTACATGGTCTCATCGTCCTCATCATCACTCTCTTTCACTTCATGGGAGGAAATATTCACTAGCTTTCAAAGCTACTCATTTTGGGGATTTTTCAAAATGTTCAAGGCTAGTTTGCCTTTTGATTTTCATCTCATGTGCAAGGAGAGAGCCAATGAGCTCCTCAGTAGGATATGCCTTTAAATCTTTGGCCTCTTCAATAACCAAAGCCTTAGCTTCCCATGCCTTAGTGAGAACAATGAGAATTTTCACATTTATTTCTCCACAAGAGCATTTCTTGTCATATGTCTTAAGCCCATTGATGATATTTGTGATACGAGTGTTCATGTCACTAATGTTCTTATTTGATTTCATTGAGAAAAACTTGTAATCTTTCACAAGCATGTTGATTTTTTATTCTTTCACTTGATTGGTAACTTCAAGTGTCTTCTTCATATCAAGAGCGGTATTACTACCACTCGATTGTATTCACTTTAGTGGAGATCACAACTCAATATATTCATGGCCTGAAAATTCATAGTCATTTTCTTGACCTCAAAGTCATTGAATTCATGTTTGTCTTTTTCAACTCTTGTGCCATTTTCTTCCTTCATAGGAATGTAAGGTCCATTCTCTATCACACTCCATAGTTTAAAATTTATGGAACAAACATAAATGTAAAAATGGTTTATCCAACAATTATAATTAGTTCCGTCAAAGAAAAGAGGACGGCTTGTAGAAGACCCCTCAAGATAAGCTAAAGTGGAATGTCTAGCCATTTGATCGTACTTCAAGGACGTTAATCCAAAAAGAGAAGGCAAGGCTCTGATACCAATTAAAAACACTAGAGGGGGGGTGTGAATAGGGTTTTTGTAAACTTTTACAAATTTTTTCTAATTGAAGATAAAATGCATAAACAAAAACAATAAGGAAAGCTTGTAAAGAAGAAGATCAAAAGACAAGAGATTTAAAGTGGGGAAAACAGTAGAAACCTCATTCCTGTCCAGGAACTTAATCTCAACTGATCCGTCCTTTTTTGTGGTGAAAGTAGGTTCAGTAATTTGGATCGTTTTGGGTGTTTCGGCTCTGTAGTTTTCGTAACACCCAAATCGATCCAGATTACTGAACCGACTTTCAACACAAAAAATGTGTAGCGTTAAATGCACCAACGGTTAGAAAACTGCCTGAAATTGGCACTTCAGGGTGCTTTCGAGTTTAACTGTAAAAAGGCTCTGTCTTGATCTCAGTCGACCCAACCTATATCTCGGTCGAAGAAGATGGATCTCGGTCGTCCAAAGTGAATCAAGGTTGACCGAACCAATATAGTCGTTGAGTATTGAAACCATTTGAAAAGTTTGACTGATGTGACAAAATTCGGTAGACCGACCTTCAACCGGTCTTTCGAAGTAAAACTTTGGTCGACCGAGGTGAAGGTTAAAAGCGGTTTTCCCACTAAGTCTCAAATAAAATGCTATCTATCTCATGTATAAACTTAATATGGCACTTGAAACACTTTGAAAACCCTTTTCAAAAACATTTTGACATTATTGATCTAAGGATCAAAAACAAGTTTTAAAATCACAAGGCATTTTAATATGAAAATATTTTTCATGTATGCTAGGCAAGAATGAGCATTATCACTTGAGCTTTTCTTAAGGGATATTAAAAGATTTGAAATATCTAACCTAACCCATCATATACCTAAGTCTTCAAACACTTCTTGTAGGCATCTCTTGGATCTTCAATGTGTAAGAGTGAAATTGTCTTGCATGTTCATTCTTGATAGACTTGGTACTTTGCTTGCAATCTATCACATAAATAAATATTAATGTTAAATATCATCAATGGTTTGGCGTTCATCAAAATAGAGCCCTTAGGGCTTACACCTCTACAACTCCTCAAAGACAACTCGGGACATCTACTTAGGCTTTTCCTTCTTTTTCCTTATGCGATAGGTGAGGAATTTGAAGATGCAGACGAAAAACTTCTCGTAAGCATTTTTTTACCTAAACTGTCATAGCTGAATTCGTTTAAAACTATCATTATAGATTTATTATGTTTGGTTTGTTAAAACATTTCCCATCTATAAAGTCTTTACCATTTTGGTGATATAACGCTGATTTTTTTCTGTTTTTATGCGGTCGACGTTGTTGCCTTCTCTTTTAGACTTAGCTATTTGGAATCATCCAAGCTTAATACAGGAGAATTTTTATCCGCATACTTAGGTAGAATCCATCCCATTAAATTAGGTTGCGTAATGAATTTTTCCAATAACGGATACTTACTTTTAATGTAGTCTTTTTTACTCTGACACTCTTCCTGCATGAGGAATTTTTTTTATGACGTATACTTAATCTAAAAACTCTCTATTATAAAATGGAAGTAGTAATATCCAAGTAGGTTATCAATGGGATGTAATTGTCTTTTTTTTCTTTCTCTCGTAATAATAGTCTCTTTGTATTTTTCATATGAATAAAGATTTAACGAAATTTCATATTAAAGTAAGATTGATATAATCCTATTATATTTGTACTACCAGCCTAATTTCGGGTAGACAAATTATACTATGACAACGCCCTTCTTTTCTGGTACTGATTTACTACTTGGTAAATTATTTTGCATATTGATGGTCAATTTACCTTACTATAAAAATTGATAGGCAAGTGCACATATCGTTTAGAATAGTACAGTAGTCTAGTCAAGTGTCGATCCCACAAGGACAACAAACACTAATAATTACCCTTTCTCTACTGTTTAATCGATCGAATTGTATAAATAAAAATTAATTAAAAATAGTAAATAACTAGAAAACAAATAAATGATTTATAAGAATAAAAATGAGAAGAGATACTTGAAC
>JAOWBF010097203.1:0-10018 GCA_028566175.1 Vinca major
TTTATTAGTTGTCAACAATTCATTCCAATTGTATCCTCAATATTTTCTCTTTTTATGATGTAGAAGTGAGAGAGAGGAAACGTGGGTAATATTGAAAGTTTAGGTGAAAATGACAACTTCTTTAATTTTCTCAAATTGTCTAAAGAGTTTTATATTTAAGAATGGAGGGAGTATATAATTTTAAAGACATGTTCTGACTCCTAATAGCAAATGCTAGATAAATTTATGTAATATTGTACCATCTAAAAAATAGTGAGAGAAAATTGCCTCCCATTCTACAAGTCGGTATAACTTTTCGATCCTACAGTTTATGAGTCCAACAATGATCTCCCTTCCCCTATGAATCCAGTTGTCTAAAATGTTCTGTGTTACAAATTGAACGGCACTAGCTAGTACTACCTCCATTCCTAAATATAAGACTTTCTTTACATGTTGTAAAAATTAAAATATTTTTATAATTAAAATATCAATATTACCTTCTTAAATAGAATTAGTATTATACAAGTTATCTTTGAGAGAGTAATATTGATATTTTAATATAAAAAATATCTTAAATTTTATTTATTTACTTTTCACAACATGTAATGAAAGTCTTATATTTAAGAGTGGAGGGAGTATTAGATAATCTATACATGTGATCTTTATAATATTTGTTCCTTTGAAATTTTTCCAGGACCCGTTACGGAAACGGATAGAAAAAAGTGAAAAAATAAAAAATCCACGAATTTCTTGTCTAATGTTGTTTATTTTATTTCGAGAAGTGGGCTAAGAAAGCTCATGAAACAAATATTACACACTACATACACTATTTTCAGGACAAACAAAAAAAAAACTTTTAATCACGTCCTGGACATCTCTATATAGTGCATCAAGAAATAAAACCTTATTCCCTACCGGTGTATTTAGATTGAGTTTAATTCGAGATTTTCTAATAAGAAAAAGAAAACGTGGGACTCAAACCAAATACACCGCATTGTGGTATCGAGATGCATTTAGAAGACAAAAGCACCAGCTAAGGTTGCGAAAATAGCACCACCGCCAACAATGGTGGAGAATTGAAGGGCGGAGGAGGAAGCAGCGTCAGTTTTAGCAGCAGCGGGTCCTTCAGTTGGAGAAACAGTGGTGAAAGTTCCGGGAGAAACGGGACTTCCAACAGGTGCAGCATCAGGTGTACCATCGGTGTTTCCAACAACGGAATTATCGGTTGATGGACCCTGAGCAGCAGCAGGAGCACCACCACTAGCATTAGTAGCAGCAACAGGAGAAGCCTCAGTAGCAGCGGAGGAAGCTATGCCGACAATAGCAAAGAAGACGAGAGCAAGAACAATAACTTGACGAACTGCCATTTTGATCAAAAAATGATGAAAAGGGGAGCTGAGAAGATTTAGATAATTATTAATCTTCTTTGCAATAGGAGCTGGGAAATGCTGCAAAATGAGAGAGATTGGCTTGAGAGAATTGGAAGGGGAAAGGAATGTTTAAGTAGTGGTAATGGGAGGTGGAGAAATTGAGAAGAAAATTGTTGGAAATGAATGGTTTTCGGACTATACAGTTAGCGAAGAATAAGGAAAGAACAATGAATTTTTAGAGGGTGTGCAAGTTTTCAGCAATGGTCATTTTCCATGCTTTGTCCAACTATTTTGGTCAATGCCCCCTTTTGAGTTGATTATGGTTCGGAGGGAGTCACTGATGGTTGTGGGGCCAGTCGCACAAGACCCGGTTGTGCTATTTTGAACTTAAAATATCTATTTTGATTTCATTTGTTGAATCATTCAATTCGACGGTCAAGAATTGATTCTGCAATGCGGGACAATAGCTATTTCGCCTCATCTGACCCTCAAGTTTTTTTAAAGGTTAAATACTCGACCATTCAACTATTACTTTCCCTCGGTTTTTTACCTTTTCCCTTGTGTTAATTCTTTTGGAGACGCAAGTAAGAAGAGAGCTCTTCAAATAAACTATTTCAGATATCGCATATATTTGTCGTTCATGTAACAGTTTAGCAGTCGAAGCCTAACTAATAATTCCAGATACTAACCCTAGAAGCTTAAAAAAAGTATCACATATATTTTGTGCTAAGCTAGATTTATTTTTCTAGTGAGACACCAAAGAAATTTTGGCACCCTGACAATAAACATCAAAAAGAAATTATGCAAAATGTACTTGAGATGCTGTAAATTGGACATATAATGGATGTTTAATTAGCTATACCTGGAAGCTGAAATATACCAAAATAAGCATGAAGTGAAACCAGCTATAAGTATAAAGTTAAATATAAGACCAGGTTAGTATCAGAATGGTAACAAATATTTGAGCAATTTTGCACATAACAGATTCAAATCACGAGGAAATTAATGTGGTTCGATATAGATCCCCCTGTTAAGTGTTATAGAGGATACGGCGCCCAAACTCAGGGGCATAATGTGACTATGACACTGGTAAAGAACAGGCCAAAAGAGTTCCACCATTTCCCCCCATAGGTCGAATTCTATGACAATTAAGAATAATTTAGGTTTTCTCTCAAGTGAGAAGCAAACAAAGAACGCATCCTCTAAAATCTGACCTACTCAAGAACAAAATCAATCACCATAGCCAACAAGAAACATAGAGCTCAAAGTACAAGAAAAAGCGCCTTCCTTAAGTAACTAACAAGCGAAACTGAAAAGAGAACAGAGGGCGGATAGGCAAGTGAGCTTTCTTTCGTAGCCACGTCATGCAGAGAAGATTTTACATTCTGGGAACTCCTAACTCAAAGAACTTCAGAATTGCAGGAGAAAACAACTTCTACAAAATTTCACAGCGACAAACTAAGTTTTATTACATTCAACCAAAAGAAAAACTATGTTACATTGCACCGCAATCTAGCAATTTTAGCTGCAAAACTCTACAAAATATAGACGTAATCTACCATTTATCGCCTCCTAACTAATACAATTTACATTGGTATCTTTTACCTTCAACCAAATACAACTCTTGCAAGTGTTGTTGACATTATATCACCATACGTTACAATTTTCCAAGTACAAAAGCCTGTGGAACCCGACTAACACGACAAAAGCCACTGCTACATACAATACATCAGACAGCAATCAACACTGGACTCGAGATTTTTACAGGACTTCTACAATTGAACAATGTAACAGATATCGAATCTAAGTGTTACATATCTGAAACCTACAACATGGTATCAAATCTAAGTGTTACATATGTGAAGCCTACAACATGGTATCAACTCTAAACATTACATATCTGAAAGCTACAACATGGGATCTACTGTACACAATTAAAACAACACAACAGTACATGGATATAGTAGTTACAGCCTTATAAACGTTTTCTAGAAATTTCCATGGACGAGGACCACTTATGAACTTTTGGGTAAGTACTTGAGGAAACAAAAAAGTGGCCAGTATGATGTGATGATTAAGGCTTCTTTGGCACATTAGGTAGAAACTAGTATTTTCAGAGAAATCCAAGGCTCCAAGTAACCAAATCAGCTGGTTTAGTCACAAAAACAAACATTTGCAACTCCGCTTCCTGGATGTGATTATTAAAGTGCAAGTTAATATTTGTTCAAAGACACAATCTGAAAAGCCATGCCATAATCTATAGTAGTTATTACACGTAGTATACACGGAGGGGGGTTTTCATAATTAATATGTATGTGTGTGTAGAGCCTTCTAGAGCCAATACCATTATATAGGCCCACTCTCTCTCTCATTTTCTCTTCAAATGCAAATTCAGAAACCTTTCCATTTTCGCTTTCCCCAGAAAAGAATCGATTTAGGTAGTACTGTCCTAAATACCTCACATTTTGTATCTTACTTTTAAGCAGAATGGCTTTGCAAATTGAAGAGTGCCAAATATTTGGCCATAGAACAGATTACTAGTAGACGCACGAAAATTAATGCTGTATCTATAATAGAATGCAATAACATCAACATGTCTTCTCTAAACACCGACAAAGCAATCTAGCAGAAGTGAAAGTTTGAAAAGGAATCCTCTTCCTGGTTTAAAGTGTAAAGTATCAACCAAAAAATTATAAAAAGTCACATTAAATAACAAAGGATTTCCGACTTCCATCCACAATAAACACCCAATGTAGTGGCAGATATAAAAGTTGATAATTTATTCTTTCAACACATAAACAATTAGCTATAACCACTTAAGAAAGCATTAAAATATTATGCATAACCATCACAACCACTCACAATTTAGAACCAAGGTGAATACATGATAGAACTTGGGTATACATCACATGAATATACTTTAAAAAAGTTTTAATCATCTCAAGGCACTGTCAATCCTGTCCATAGAGTAAAACCAGAATGTAACATATATGGCTGACAGTAGGGTTAAAGCAGTTTTCACCACAGCGAGCACATCGATAAGATTATGCTCCTAACGATAACTAAAGTCGTGAATAGAAATATTTAAGTTTTGCATAAGATGTCTTTCGCGATATAGAATAAAAGAAAAGCGAAATATGTTTCCTGCATCCTCGCATAAATGTAACTTACTTCTTTAGATATAGAACCATTTAGAGAATGGTGCCATCAGGAACAGAAAGATGGTGCAGCAGCAATGAACTCCAGAGAACAGGTTGAGAATTGAAATCGGTGGGTGTCGTCTTCAAAGGCCCATTAAAGGTTGAAATGCTAAGTCGTTTCATTCTGATGGCAAGCGTCGCCGTTTTCCATAGTCAGCATCCCTAGACCGAGACCTGTGATCCTCTTCCGGCATTGCACGTGATCTACTCCTGGATCTTGAAGGCTGTCCTCTATCGTGGTCACCCTCATAACCTCGGTCACGCTCTTTGTGATGATATTCTCGATAATTGTCCTTTTCTTCTCTGTGCCTGTGATCCCTGCCATGCCTGTTTCTATCATGCTCTCTTTCATCCCGATGCCTCCTCTCAGAACTTCCAGACCAATCACCCTCAGGGGCTCTTTCCTTCTCTCGGGAAGCTCCACTTGACCTTACCCCTTTATCATGAGTTGCCTCTCCATAACCATACTCTGAGGCATTGTCTTCACCACCATAACTCGACTCTCTTGTTCTTCGACCATGCTCTTCCCCTCCCCAACCACCCATGCTAGAGTCGGTCCACATTCCTGCATGAGGTCCATCCATCCCTGCAGTTCCCATCATCCCCATTCCATTAGCAGCCATTCCTCGGCCAAAGAAGGCAGGGTTAACATGAGGAGCTACCCCAGCAAGGCCCATCGGATTGACAGCATGAAATGGAGGCATCATTCCAGGGAACGGAGGACCAGAAAAGCCTCCATATCCACCACCACGGCCCATATATGTTGGATCAAAACCAGGACCCATCATTGCCTGAGGATGCATCATAGCAGCAGGAGGGCCACCAAAGGCAGGACCTGCAAGGCCGCCCTGCCCGTAGTTTCCTCCACCAGCACCATTACCACCTCCTGGTACATTTCCCATCATATTCTTGGCTCCCATAGGGCCTCCTCTTCCCCTTCCAGGTCCACCCCCGGGGCCCTTATTGGGCATTCCTTGACCACCGCGTCCACCCCATCCACCCCGACCATAACCCCTCCCTACATCTCCAGCTGGATAATTTGTTCCATTTCCTCTACCTGCACCGTCATTCATCGGCCTCCTACCCTGTGGCTGAGACTGAGCTTGGACCTGGGTTTTGTTCATGTAATTACCTGCCATCTGTTTTATAGTTTGTGGAGAGGCAAGAGCAACCACACAAGCTCTCCCGTTAAACATATAACCGTTCATTCCATCTTTACAAGCAGCTGCAGCAGTAGACTCATAGAATTCAACTTGGCAATAACCTTTGGATTTACCACTGGCTCTCTCGTCAAAGAATTTAATTTCCTTAACCTTCCCATACTGTGTCAATACATTTTCAAGCTCAGTATCGGTAGTCCACCAATGTAACTCCCCGACAAAGATCATCGTATTCCCATTCTCTACAGCGGGCCTTATCTGATTTTCATTAATGATGGGACGACTAACGTTAATGATCACTGCACTAGAAGCCATTTGGTTACCTGGAATCTGCGGAACGCCTTTCGAGCTACCTGTACCAGGATTAAGTGACGGCAATGTTGCAAACTCACCTGGACCCGAAACCTTCTGAGGGATACCAAGCGATCCTTGATATCCGATATTTCCTGCTTGAGAACTATGTGCAATCTCTGGAGCTTGTACTTTCTGAGGAGCATTGGTGGATGCTGGTGGTCTGATATTAGCAGAAAGCCCACTCTTTTGCTCAGGAAAACGAAGGCCAGAGCTGACATACTTTGTTTCATTTGCACCTCCCGGGACGTTGGTCTCTAGCAACATCATTGCTTCTTCTCTAGACTCGGGAAAATTAGGCTTTGGAGCTTGGAACCCCATATTATTTGCATTGACAGGAGGCCGCAATGCCTCATTACGCTGACTTTGCAGAAACCCGTCCCCAACATTAACGTCGTTGTAAAGATCATCATATTCATCATCCTCGTTAATCATCTCATCCTCTGCAAGTGCAGAAATTGCCCCACCTCCATGATAGCAGTCTATTTGTTCGTCGGCCATTTTTATATATCAGACAGAAAAAGAAATATCATGCCACGTGTCTCCTGCAAATCAGACAAGAAAAACAATAATTACCAGCTAGCTTTGTAGTTCCCTTATATTAACAGAGTATCATCGCGATGAAACAAGTACAGCTCAACCACTCATATATGCACTTAAATTAATGAATAATCATAAAAGCTTGCCTATATATACTTGCACAAGCTAGTGACTGGAGTACAGTCGTAACAAAAGTAGCTGACTTTTCTAAAGGAGGGGCTTGCATGAGCATCCCCACCAGTGCCTTACACATGCTCTCCGAAAACTAAGGATTCAGTGAGGTAGACAGGAAAGCGGTCTACTTTAATTCAACAACAACAGAATACAAAGGTGGACATAATAATAGAATGTCGTGACGTTTCTAAAGAAGGGGCTTACGTGAGCAACCCGACCAGTACCTTACACATGCTCTCCAAAAATTAAGGATTCAGATAGGCAGACAAGGAAAGATTCCCCCTTAGTTCAACTATAACAGAACAAAACCAGTAAATCAAACCATTAAAGGGTGTCTTTGGAGCTACTAGTAAGAATCTTAGCAATATACACAAATCTGCAAAGCGAACAAAATCATAGCATTCATATCTCAGGTACACAAATCGACATATTGACATATGAATCACTTTGTTTCTATAACAAAAAATGACAAAATTTACATAGTTAACAATTCTACTCTTTTTTCCTTTTGTTTTTTTTTTCTTTTGTTTTTTTCCTCTTTTAGGGTCAGCTCCAAAGAAGAAGCTATTGCAAAGGTTCGCGTTTTTTTAAAACTTTGTAATAATATTTTGGCTACTAACATTAACTAAACATATTGCATGGTCAACCAAAAAATCTTTCAGAGATCGGGAAACACCAATCAATCTGATTTGTTTTTTCCAAACAATCAACCATAAGAGTACAAATCTGAACAAAAATGTGTACCTGTGTCTTTTTTTCCCATTTTTTTTCTGCGTTTTTTCGAAAGTTTCCTCTAATTCAATCTAATTTTATTTGGTTGTAGGTTCCACTTGCCAAAAAAAAAAAAACTATTTAATGAACATTCATCCCCATATGTAGATTCATCTCTCAGGTATGCTTGTTACTATAACAAAAATTATGAATTTTGCATAGTTAACAATTGCTAGGAGTTTGTTGCGTTTGTATATAAATTGCTTTTCTTGACTATCATAAACAAAAAAAGAAGTACGACCCTTTCTTCTTTTTTAAAATCTCGGTTGTGATTATATATTTTTGGTCTGTGTGTAACGTCCAGATCGAGAAAAGAAAAGAATTTAAAATTTTCTTCCAATGAAAAGCAAAGTGAAGGGTAATAAATCGGAATAAAAAAGCATACCTCGAGTCGATCTTTTATGGATGTTTATGCTCTGCAATTCTTTAAAGTTTCCTTTGATTCAATCGATTTTTATCTAATATGGAAGAATGATTGGTGGCGGACGAAGGGAAATGGGCTGAGAAGGCAGTCGCCGGCGAGAGTAGTTTCGCAGAGATGGACGGAGAAGAAGGCAACAGATGGAGAAGTGAAGAAAAAGATAAAGTTAGGGTTTTCTTGAAGAGACTTTTTTACCCTTTGCTTTATCTTCTTCTTTTTTTAATTCATATGGTGAAAGATGTAGAATTTTATGTTGGTTAAAAGACTTTTTCCCCCTTAAAAAAGAGTATGATTCTATTGATTTTGTAATAGTAATCAATTTATCCCTTTTCAAAAAATATATTATATATACTTAGATATAGATTTAATTTACTATATTAGAATTTTTTTTTCTTTTGATCTCTTAAATTATTCAATTCATAAGAATCATTTTACTTTTTCATTATTGTTGCTTCTTTGCTTCATAATTTTTTACTATCATGATTGTTTTAAAGAGAATTTATCATTTTTTTGTCCAAAAAATATTTAATTCTTCATTGATGACATATTAAGATTTAAAATGAATAGAAAAATTATCGTATATATACAAATAAAATAGAGTACAATATGCGGGTAGCAGTTTTCTAGACAAAAAACCTAAGTAAAAAATGTTGTTAATTTTTTTCATTGTTTTTTCTTACCCCACCTCTTTCTCCCTCTCCTATTTTTTCCTCTCTCTCTTGCTTTGTCTCTATTCGGGGTGATGATTGAAAATTTTCATCCAGTCTTGACCAATAATGGAGCTTCATTTCTGATTCATTTCAAATGCGGAATACCTTAAGTTTTAAAGATTAAGAATAAAAAAATATAACGACTCAGATCTTTTTAAAATTTTAACATTTGTGACAAGATTTAAAGTTCACAGCACATTTTTTGTAATGCAAACGGGTTTGAAGGGGTGTTAGGAATTTTACATAGTACAATAGTGTTAAAATTCTCAACAAAATCTCGATCATTAATTTTTTTATCTAACAGTTAAAATTTGTGTTCCGCACATAAAATTGTATTAATCACTAATGTCGTCGTGGCGCCATAACCCAAAGATAAATAAATAAACAAATTGGACAAGATAAAATATTTCGTCCTACATCAATCATTTTATAGATTTATATTTGTACTATGGAATACTTAGCAAAAAAAAATGTTTGTACCATGGAACTAAAAATTATTTCCTTTTTTTTACTTTGAAGTATATAGTTTTGTTGTGGCTATGATGATTTTATTTATAAATAATATTACTTTGAAGTATATAGTTTTTTTACTTTGAAGTATATAGTAAAATTTGCGATGAAATGTTTACCTGGGGTTTCAGCTAAGTGTTCCTTGTATTTAAAAATAATAATAAACATAAAAATTAAAAAGGCATAGAGCCTTAGCAATCTCCTTCAGTCAAGAAGTCTGGAAGGCTGTAAAAAAATACCAGAAGGAAAAGATTTTTGAGAACGAAGTAAAATGAGTTTATACAAGTATACCTCCTGTGCAACTACAAAACATAATGTAACATGATCGAACCTACGACCTACTAATCGATTAAAAATGAATCAAAACAAGGTACTTTAAGACATGTATTATTGTCCTCTAAACCAAAAAAAAATTAAATATACTTATAATTCTAACGACCTCGTTTAACTGCACATCCAAGATGATATTCAGCAGAGAATTTCCAGTACTAACCGACATGGCATGGCTTCTTCCACTGGTTCCAACAAGAGAGTTGCTTCCTACTGAAAGAATACAAGAACCTCGAATTTTGTTACAATGCTGAGACTGAGAATCTATTGTACACTGCCTCCCCCACCAGCTACCCCGTCATAGGACACAGAAGGTACTTGGAGCTGTGAGCTTGGGGAACAGCTTGGCATCATACTGGAGAGGGGAATCAAGAGTGTTTAGGTCGGAAAAAATGAACCTCCAGAAAATGCGTGTCTACTCTTCAATGGCTTGACTCAATACATCCCCTTGAAAACAGGATTTGTCCGGCAAATACTAGCTCCACATTCCTCATACTCGGCT